>WNGS01130097.1:0-10970 GCA_020271785.1 Procambarus virginalis
TTGGTCATGGGGGCGCCGAGGCCCCCCCCCAGTTATGGTCATGGGGGCGCGAGGCCCCCCCCAGTTATTGGTCATGGTGGCGCCGAGGCCCCCCCCAGTTATGGTCATGGTCATGGGGCGCCGAGGCCCCCCCCAGTTATTGGTCATGGTGGCGCGAGGCCACCCCCCAGTTATTGGTCATGGGGGCGCCGAGGCCCCCCCCAGTTATTGGTCATGGTGGCGCCGAGGCCCCCCCCCAGTTATTGGTCATGGTGGCGCCGAGGCCCCCCCCCCCAGTTATTGGTCATGGTCATGGGGGGGCGCCGAGGCCCCCCCCCAGTTATTGGTCATGGTGGCGCCGAGGCCCCCCCCCCCAGTTATTGGTCATGGGGGCGCCGAGGCCCCCCCCCCAGTTATTGGTCATGGTCATGGGGGCGCCGAGGCCCCCCCCCAGTTATTGGCATGGTGGCGCCGAGGCCCCCCCCCAGTTATTGGTCATGGGGGCGCCGAGGCCCCCCCCCAGTTATTGGTCATGGTGGCGCCGAGGCCCCCCCCCCAGTTATTGGTCATGGGGGCGCCGAGGCCCCCCCCAGTTATTGGTCATGGTGGGCCGAGGCCCCCCCCCCCCCCAGTTATGGTCATGGTGGCGCCGAGGCCCCCCCCCCAGTTATTGGTCATGGTCATGGGGGCGCCGAGGCCCCCCCCCCAGTTATTGGTCATGGGGCGCCGAGGCCCCCCCCCCCAGTTATTGGTCATGGGGGCGCCGAGGCCCCCCCCCAGTTATTGGTCATGGGGGCGCCGAGGCCCCCCCCCAGTTATTGGTCATGGGGGCGCCGAGGGCCCCCCCCCAGTTATTGGTCATGGTGGCGCCGAGGCCCCCCCCCCCCAGTTATTGGTCATGGGGGCGCGGAGGCCCCCCCCCCAGTTATTGGTCATGGGGGCGCCGAGCCCCCCCCCCCCAGTTATTGGTCATGGGGGCGCCGAGGCACCCCCCCCCCAGTTATTGGTCATGGTGGCGCCGAGGCCCCCCCCCCCAGTTATTGGTCATGGTGGCGCCGAGGGCCCCCCCCCCCAGTTATTGGTCATGGGGGCGCTGAGGCCCCCCCCCCCAGTTATTGGTCATGGTGGGCCGCGAGGCCCCCCCCCCCAGTTATTGGTCATGGTGGCGCCGAGGCCCCCCCCCCAGTTATTGGTCATGGGGGCGCTGAGGCCCCCCCCCCCAGTTATTGGTCATGGGGGCGCCGAGGCCCGCAGATCCTTGTAACGGGGGGGGGGGGGAGGGAAAAAAGAAATTGAATAATGAGTAAGTAGGAAGTGGAGATAAGTAGAAGAGGTAGAAGGGTAGATGGTAGAAGTAGGAAAGTAGAAGAGTAGATAGTGGAAGAAATAATAGAAATTAGAAGAAGTGAGAAATTGCTAGTAGAAGATGAAATAGAAAATGCTGCCACATCCATTCTAGTCATTTACATACAAGACAAAGAATGGAACTTGTCTGTATCAACATAATACCCTCAAAGATGTTTCAAGAGGTATGCTCCCTCTGTATCATGTACTCATTCAAATCATGAAACCAGCAACCGCTGAGGCTTCCTCATCTCAAACATAAAACTCTAGGAACAAAGTTAAACACAATTTAAATAATAACTTTCAACTATATTTCCAATACTAAGTATCATAATTTAAGGACTCCAATTTGATGTCAAAGATTTATTTTCAAAGTGAGTCATCATCAAGAACTGAGAACCCTACAACTGTCTGCCCCTTTAGATCACACAACACCTGTAACCACGACTAAGTCACCTTAATGTTCAACTCACCAAGTGTGGGCTTATAGCTGGATAGAGGGGGGGGGTCTGTAGTTGACAGAGACTGTCCCGCCCCGCCGGCTGACCGCCTGTCTGGACGGATGGCCGCTGCTGTCTGTTCTTCTAAATAAATATTCTATTCATTGTGCTTTTGTTTAGTGTTAAGCCAAGTGGTCAGGTTTTGTTATTTGTTCTTGTGCTTATTTTTATTAAGTAAATTGTTTAATGTCTTGTTTACCTTCAACTGTTCACACAGCAAAGGTTGCAGCAGTTTGATTATATTTTTTTTTTTTTTGGTATTAATGAGAATGAGGCGCGCACCACCTGCCGGGACAGTAGCTGCACTATCTTCAAACTTGATATGACCTGCCAGTTACACGGTGCTGTGTATTAATGTACTATGTCTATTGAGTATTAATGAACTGTGTATATGGTACCTTTGGGGAGTTGGGTCTCACCTCACCCCGTATGTTGGGGTAGAGGGCATGTTGATGTGTGGTAGTGTGGTTGTGGGTCGTGTGGTGGTGGTGATAGTGTGGTTGGGGTCGTGTGGTGGTGGTAGTGTGGGTTGTGGTCGTGTGGTGGTGGTATGTGTGGTTGTGGGTCGTGTGGTTGGTGTGTAGTGTGGTGTGTGGGTCGTGTACTCACCTAGTTGTACTCACCTAGTTGTGCTTGCGGGGGTTGAGCTCTGGCTCTTTGGTCCCGCCTCTCAACCGTCAATCAACAGGTGTACAGTTTCCTGAGCCTAATGGGCTCTATCATATCTACACTTGAAACTGTGTATGGAGTCAGCCTCCACCACATCGCTTCCTAATGCATTCCATTTGTCAACCACTCTGACACTAAAAAAGTTCTTTCTAATATCTCTGTGGCTCATTTGGGCACTCAGTTTCCACCTGTGTCCCCTAGTGCGTGTGCCCCTTGTGTTAAACAGCCTGTCTTTATCAACCCTGTCGATTCCCCTGAGAATCTTGAATGTGGTGATCATGTCCCCCCTAACTCTTCTGTCTTCCAACGAAGTGAGGTTTAATTCCTGCAGTCGCTCCTCGTAGCTCATACCTCTCAGCTCGGGTACTAGTCTGGTGGCAAACCTTTGAACCTTTTCCAGTTTAGTCTTATGCTTGACTAGATAGGGACTCCATGCTGGAGCCGCATACTCCAGGATTGGTCTGACATATGTGGTATATAATGTTCTGAAAGATTCCTTACACAAGTTTCTAAAGGCCGTTCTTATGTTAGCCAACCTGGCATATGCTGCTGATGTTATCCTCTTGATATGAGCTTCAGGGGACAGGTCTGGCGTGATATCAACCCCCAGGTCTTTCTCTCTCTCTGACTCTTGAAGTATTTCATCTCCCAAATGATACCTTGTATCTGGTCTCCTGCTTCCTACCCCTATCTTCATTACATTACATTTGCTTGGGTTAAACTCTAACAGCCATTTGTTCGACCATTCCTGCAGCTTGTCCAGGTCTTCTTGAAGTCTCAAGCTGTCCTCCTCTGTCTTAATCCTTCTCATAATTTTGGCGTCGTCAGCAAACATTGAGAGGAATGAGTCTATACCCTCTGGGAGATCATTTACGTATATCAGAAACAGGATAGGTCCAAGTACAGAGCCCTGTGGGACTCCACTGGTGACTTCACGCCAGTCTGAGGTCTCACCCCTCACTGTAACTCTCTGCTTCCTATTGCTTAGGTACTCCCTTATCCACTGGAGCGCCCTACCTGTTACTCCTGCCTGTTTCTCCAGCTTATGCATCAACCTTTTATGGGGTACTGTGTCAAAGGCTTTCCGACAGTCCAAAAAATGCAGTCCGCCCACCCTTCTCTTTCTTGCTTAATTCTTGTCACCTGATCGTAGAATTCTATCAAGCCTGTAAGGCAAGATTTACCCTCCCTGAACCCATGTTGATGGGTTGTCACGAAGTCTCTTCTCTCCAGATGTGTTACTAGGTTTTTTCTCACAATCTTCTCCATCACCTTGCATGGTATACAAGTTAAGGACACTGGCCTGTAGTTCAGTGCCTCTTGTCTGTCACCCTTTTGTATATTGGTACTACATTAGCAGTCTTCCATATTTCTGGTAGGTCCCCCGTTTCCAGTGACTTACTATACACTATGGAGAGTGGTAAGCAAAGTGCTCCTGCACACTCTTTCAATACCCATGGCGAGATTCCATCCGGCCCAACAGCTTTTCTCACCTCCAGCTCCAATAGGTGCTTTTTGACTTCATCTCTTGTAATTTCGAACCTATCCAAGGTCACCTGGTTTGCTGCCACCTTTCGTGTGGTGGTGATAGTGTGGTTGGGTGGGTCGTGTGATGGTGGTAGTGTGGTGTGGGTCGTGTGGTGGTGGTAGTGTGGGTTGTGGGTCGTGTGGTGGTGGTAGTGTGGTTTTGGGTCGTGTGGTGGTGGTAGTGTGGTTGTGGGTCGTGTGGTGGTAGTAGTGTGGTTGTGGGTCGTGTGGTGGTGGTAGTGGGGTTGTGGGTCGTGTGGTGGAGGTGGTGGTCCATGTGTAACATGGGTTGTGTGTGTGTGTGTTTCTTTATTCTGCTTTGTACATATTTTATTCTTTGTGCATATTTTATGCTATTTATGTTCTGTGGATTTACTGCTCCTTTGTATTTGGCATCTGCCTTTTGTGCCCGGTTTTGCTCCTCTGTGTGAGGGGTCAGAATGCCCGGGCTGGTATCTGTGTGAGGGGTCAGAATGCCCGGGCTGGTATTTTGTTGTACACCCTCTAAGTTATGGAGGGGGGGTTGTACTTATGTTATTGTTAGTTATTATTACTTACGCCTTATCTATGTTGTGTAATGTCGGTATTCTATACCACATGCTGTTTGTAGTTGTGTATTGCTTGTGTAATGTACGCTTTCCTGTGCCTCTTTGGGTGTACATTACGTAGGTTTCATGTTTTTGTTGTATTGTTCATGTGTTGGCACGATTGTTTGTATCCATATGTTGTTCTTTACTTGTTGACTGTTTTGTACATTGGTTTTTATATCAATTAAAAAAAATAACTTAGGAAGTTGGGAATCGAACGTCGACCTGTAAAAAGTGAGACCGCCGTTGTACCGTCCATCCCCTCCCCCCCCTTGAAGTGGTTGAACATTGCACTTGTATATTAATGTGTGGACTGCGCCCTCTGACATGGTGTGGGAATAAATAGCCAACTTCGCCTCTTGTCAGACATAACGACACACACAGTTCGTTGCCTCGAACCTGTATACTGCGGCCCATTCTCATCGTTGACGTCATCCACTATGCTTCGCAGCTACTTCCCACAACTCACATTATCAGAATATTTTCAGGATCCTAGGCTAGGCCCAGGCAAGGCTAGGCCAGGCTAGGCCCAGGCTAGGCTAGGCCAGGCTAGGCTAGGCCCAGGCTAGGCTAGACCCAGGCTACGTTAGGCTAGGACTGGCTAGACTAAGGAGAATATCAGAGAGCTTCAAGCAAAGACAGAATATCTGTCTTTGCTTGTTCCTTGGTGCCTTTCCCAAAGGAACCAAGGAACAAGCAAAGACATTCAATTGGACTGGTCGGATATGCGAAGGTGTTGTATGATAGAGTCGGCGTTCGATCCCCGATGGTCCATGTGATTGGGCCCCGTTCCTTCCCTCTGTTCAATCCCAGCTCCTTGTCGATACCTTACTTGTTGAGAACCCCAACCAAGTGCTGTACAGGTTTACTGACTGATGCTTTCTCTCATTTACCTTGAATCTTCAGTTGGACGAAATCCCTCGCCTGTCTCGTCTTCACAGCCTAACCAGAAAATTCTATAAAATTATACACAGCCTAAATTAACACACACACTCTCATCCTGGCTGTTATAATATATGTTATAATCTCCTTGGTTACACTAGTTTATTTTTATTGTACATACTAAGGTAGAGTAGCATTAATATCTCATAAATATTGGAAGAAATATCAAAGCCGCCTTATCTCAGATTTGTCCCTTAATTGTTGTCTGAATATCTCTACATCATTCCAATGCCTTTCCCAGTCACTGCATCTTACACCAGCTTTCATTCCTTGTCAAAGCTGTAAATGATCACCAAAATATAAAACCTGTATAAACATACAACACAACTGTTAATCAGAAAAGTCAACACACATCTGGAGGCAGCACTGGCTATTACTACCAATTAAATAGTTCCGTGCTGGTATGTCTAAATTACTCTACACCTCCCTTGATATGTGCAGGTATCATTATCTTCGACAAATGATACACACAACTGATACAAACACAACCAAACTGTACCTGATTCATTTGAAAACTAATTTAGGCTGGGCATGAGAATTTATAAAAATCCATCACACCACATTTTCAATTGTTAGTTCCATGTAAATATTGTCCTTTGAGGCCCTGGAGAATTTCCACAAAGCGCTCAGTTCACTTCAAGCCGCCGTACGGGTTACCTGCAATGGTGCCACCGATGATCTCTTGAATTGCCCTTACATTGTTGGATCCTGCAGACTCCTCATTCAGGCCTCCACCTGCTGACGATGTGCAGTTAGACCTCGGACGATTATACCCTTAGGCCCCGTGGACCGGTCTGCCACCTGAGAGACGTCCTCACCTCCCCACAGATGTCACTCCTCCTGTGGTCCCTTTAAACTCTCTGTCACTGTGCTACCCATCCTTCTGTTTAGATAGTACTTTTTGTAACAATGTGCACCATAGTACAAGCATTGACGTAAAAGGCAATTAGACAGTAATATTTGGAAATTTTCACTTGATATTCATTTATATTCCCAAATGAATATTACCAAATAAATATTTGGTAATATTCATTTGGTAATATTCACTTTATAAGTCCGAAAAAAGCTAAAAACAAATATTTTTAGGCCAAGAACATATATGTACCATGCTAGGCCTCAGATAGCGTGCATTAGGCCTAAGAAGGTTAGGTTAGTTTAGGTTGTCTTTCCAACATAAATACAAAACCTTTTCCAGTTTGTAGAAATTCAAAAGTAACGATTTCAACTTTCTAATTGTCCATTACGTCCATCTGTCTATGGCCCTCACCGTTACTATAAGTACTAACTAAACAGGAGGATGCACTGTACTCACCTAGTTGAACTCACCTAGGTGTGCTTGCGGGGGGGTTGAGCTCTGGCTCTTTGGTCCCACCTCTCAACTCGCAATCAACTGGTGTAGAGATTCCTGAGTATCTGACATTCATATGTACATTTGAAACTGTGTATGGAGTCAGCCTCCACCACATCACTGCCTAATGCATTCCACCTGTTAACTACTCTGACACCGAAAAAGTTCTTTCTAACGTCCCTGTGGCTCATTTGGGTACTCAGTTTCCACCTGTGTTCCCTTGTTCGCATACCACCAGTGTTAAACAGTTTATCCTTATCTACCCAGTCAATTCCTCTGAGAATTTTGTAGGTTGTGATCATGTCTCCCCGAGGTCTACTGTCTTCCAGTGTCGTTAGGTGCATTTCACGCAGCCTTTCATGTTAACTCATGTCCCTTAGTTCTGGTACTAGCCAGGGGCATACCTCTGAACTTTTCCAGCTTCGTCTTGTGCTACACAAGGTACGGGTTCCATGCTGGAGCTGTATACTCCGTGATTGGTCTTACATATGTGGTATACAAGTTCTGAATAATTCCTTGCACAGGTTCCTGAAGGCAGTTCTGATGTTAACCAGCCTTGCATGCGCCGCATATGAATTCATGTTATGTGGGCTTTAGGAGACAGGTTTGTGTGATATCCACTCCTAGATCTTTCTCTCTGTCCGTTTCATGAGGACTTCATGTCCCATTCGGTATCCTGTGTCTGGCCTCCTGTTTCTAATGCCTAGTTTCATTACCTTGCATTTACTAAGGCTGAACTTTAGTAGCCATTTGTTGGACCATTCTTTCAGTTTGTCTAGGTCATCTTGTAGCCTCATACTATCTTCCTCTGTCTTAATCCTCCTCAAAATTTTTTCATCAGCAGCAAACAATGAGAGGAACGATTCTATACCCTCTGGGAGATCATTTACATATATCAGAAACAGTACAGGTCCTGGACTGAACCCTGCGGGACTCCATTGGTGACGCCTAATTAATCTGAGACCTCGGCCCTTCCCCGCATAGTGACTCGCTGTCTTCTTTGATTAGGTACTCCCTTATTGCTAGGAGTATCTTCCCTTTCACTCGTGCCTTCATTCCAGCGCTTTTGCATAGCCTTTTGTGGGGACTGTGCCAAAGGCTTACAAAGAGGATCTTGTGTCAAAGAACCCTGCTGCCTCCTTACACTTCTGCGTGATGTAGTCCATCATCGTCTGGGCCGTCTTTTTCCTGAGTGTTTCCCATGTTATACTGTAGAATTTTTGATCTCTTTACAGGTTTTCTTTCGGAATACCGGCCATTGTTTCAGGTCATTTCTTGAGTACATTAACCTCTTCTTCGACAAGATATCAAAACAGTACACTGTGGTCGCTCATTTCTACTGGGGCCCTTGAAACCGATTGTTCTTATGTAGGAGCGTTCGAGTGAAGATTTGTCGAGTCTTGCTGGTTCATTGTTCCTCTCATTCTTGTGGCCCAGACTGCTGGCCTAAAATGTTTCTGTCGCCACCTCCAATAGTCAGGCTCTCCATGTTATCCTCACCTCCATGTGTGCTTCCTTGTTTTCCCATGTCTATCGTTCGTGATTGAAGTCCCCATGATCAGCAGATGGGATCGATTCTACAGGCAGCAGAGGCAGCACTCTCAATTATAGTGTTAACTGCCATGTTTCTGTCAGTATTCTTGCCTTGGTCTCTGTCGTTTAGATGGAGGGTATATATCAGTGCTACTACTACCCTTGGTCCTCCCATTGTCATGGTGCTGTTATGTAGCCTCTGAAAACCCCTCGCAGCCAGGACAACATCTCCTTGAACTCCATTCCTTTCCCATTAGTAGGGCCATCGCCTGCCTCCCTTTCCTTCCCTCATCTTTCCTAACCTGCACTTTCCTATACAGTGTAGTCTGGGCAAAAGCCGGATTTGTTATGATTCCTGATTGTTTTGTTTCAGTCGAGTCCAATTATATCCGGGTTCTCTTTTTATGCTCTTTCCTAAGTTTCACTTGGCTTACACACAGAAAATCAAAATAGGATGATGCATCAAATGAATACTAATCCACAAGGTCCTGCATGAGGGTTCAAAACTACGTCTGAGAGGATCCCAAACGCGCCTTAGTCGACTGTGCCAGACATGGTAAAAGAATGAAAACCTAGAGTGCAACTGCCCTCACAGGATCCTGCAGTCTCTCCATCTCCATCTCTCCAGTTTAACGATTTGTTCATTTGACGCTTCACTTATTGTGATTTCTTGTATAATGAAGTAAGGATGAAGAGGTGAGAACAGCTATTGATAGAGCCCAGGTGCATTGGAGATTTGTGTAAAACCTGGTTTGTGTTTCTGAAAGACGCAGGAGGATCCGGTTTTGTGAGGCAGAGTTGCTACTCCCTGTTGTAATTCTGTTACCATGTATGGCACAGCGATAAGGCGGTCTGGGATCCTCTCGGACTCTCGGTTCGAACCCTCATCACCGCCCAAGGGGATTTGTTCAATTCACTTGTCTTGCTTGTAATACCATCTATGTTCGAGTACATAACCTTGAAGCTGGACTCTCTTCTGTTCATCCCCTGTTTCTGTTGATTCCACTGGAATAGGGGAACAAGGTGGGTCCAGGATGGGAGGTTGTAGGAAGGGTTACCTAGGGTGGTGAGGGGGGGGGGGGCGGGGCTGGTAGGTGGGTATGTAGAGGGTGTGGGAGAGGAGAGGGCTTGGGGGTGTGGGCCGAGTAGGGAAGGCTCTTGAGAGTAATTGGGGAGGAGGAGAGGTGCTTGAGGGGGTTGGGGTAGAGAGGGGGGGCCTGTGGGATGTAAGGGATGATAGGGGGCAGAGTGGGAGAGGAGGGAGGGCAGGGAGGGGGGGAGCAGGAGAAAGAAGGGCTTAGGGATGGGGGGAGAAGGGAGGGGTGGGGGGGGGGTCGGAGGAGAAGTAGGAGGCTTTGGGGTGGGAAGAAGGGATAGGGCTTAGGGGAAATAGTGAGTTTTTGGGGGAGGTAGGGAGGGAGGCCATACGTTAAGCACTTAGTATAGGGGGCTGACAGGGTTGGGTCAGGTAGGATTCATTGGAGGAAGGTGGGGTGATGATCCTCTCCACTTGGGCTGTGAACTATGTGTGGGAGGTTACCCCACTCCCCTCTGGGGCTGTAGGGTTCGGGATTTGGTTCCCCGATTACTTCTCATCTTGCGCTCTTCTCGATTGCTGCTGCCCTTCATTTGCTCATTTATAATATCCCTATGCAAGAATAACGTTCCTGAATTTGGTACATTGAAATATGTCTGATCTTCCTTGCTAAAATGTCGTCTTCTATGTTCACGCTTGTGAATACCACTTTTATCAGTTGATCTTTGTCCTTGTTGTATTGGCCAAGCCTAAAAACATTCTATATTTGTTCATCCCTCCAATCTGTTACCCCCTTTAAGGTTCTCTTACTTCTTAGTTATGTCCTTATCTCTCACTCAACTAGATGTGACCACTACCGTTCCTTAATAATTACTACGACTAATGCTCTTTTCCTCTCTATCAGCCGGCTAGTACATCTTGCTGCTTCCTGAAAAAGAGCTACTCCATCGGGCAATTTCTTTTATTGCAGATGGATCAAAATGCTTCATGGTTTCCTTCTCACTAATCGGCAAATGAGGGTTGTATTGTAGAAATCCTTTATACAGATACATTACCAGTTTTCTGAGGGATGGTTCGTGTCTGATAGTGAGGAGGAATTCATTTCTGGCTTTTCATCTCCTCCTTGCTTCCCTCAGCGCATATTAGGTTGGTTTCTGTTTCCCTCATTACCCTCAGTTCATTACCCTAGTTGATGCTTGCGAGGTTGAGCTCTGCTCTTTAGGTTCGACCCATCTCTATTACTTGTCAATCAACGTTTTTTTATCACACACACAAACAGACACTACACACACACAACACACCCACACACACACACACACACACACACACACAACACACACACACACACACACACACAGTGGCAGGAAGCACTTGCTTACTCTCCAAAGTGGATAGTAGGTCACTGGAACGGGAGGGACCTCCAGAAATTAGGAAGGATTGCTACTGTAGTACCAATATACAAAAAAAGGGTGACAGGACCAAGATGCACTGAACTACAGGCCGGT
>WNGS01130104.1:0-17479 GCA_020271785.1 Procambarus virginalis
TAGTGCCCTAGTGCTCTAGTACCCTAGTGCCTTAGTGCTCTAGTGCCCTAGTGCCCTAGTGCCCTAGTGCTCTAGTGCCCTAGTGCCCTAGTGCCCTAAGTGCTCTAGTACCTAGTACCCAGTGCCCTAGTGCCCTAGTGCTCTAGTGCCTAGTGCTCTAGTACCCTAGTGCCCTAGTGCTCTAGTGCCCTAGTGCCCTAGTGCCCTAGTGCCCTAGTGCTCTAGTACCCTAGTGCTCTAGTGCTCTAGTGCTCTAGTGCCCTAGTGCTCTAGTGCTCTAGTGCCCTAGTGCTCTAGTGCCCTAGTGCCTAGTGCTCTAGTGCCCTAGTGCCTCTAGTGCCTAGTGCCCTAGTGCTCTAGTGCCCTAGTGCTCTAGTGCCCTAGTGCCCTAGTGCTCTAGTGCTCTAGTACCCTAGTGCTCTAGTGCCCTAGTGCTCTAGTGCCCTAGTGCCCTAGTGCCCTAGTGCTCTAGTGCCCTAGTGCCCTAGTGCCCTAGTGCTCTAGTGCCCTAGTGCCCTAGTGCCCTAGTGCCCTAGTGCTCTAGTGCCCTAGTGCTCTAGTGCCCTAGTGCCCTAGTGCCCTAGTGCCCTAGTGCTCTAGTACCCTAGTGCTCTAGTGCCCTAGTGCCCTAGTGCCCTAGTGCCCTAGTGCTCTAGTGCCCTAGTGCTCTAGTGCCCTAGTGCTCTAGTGCCCTAGTGCCCTAGTGCCCTAGTGCTCTAGTGCCCTAGTGCCCTAGTGCCCTAGTGCTCTAGTGCCCTAGTGCCCTAGTGCTCTAGTGCCCTAGTGTCCTAGTGCCCTAGTGCCCTAGTGCTCTAGTGCCCTAGTGCTCTAGTGCCCTAGTGCTCTAGTGCCCTAGTGCTCTAGTGCCCTAGTGCTCTAGTACCCTAGTGCTCTAGTGTCCTAGTGCCCTAGTGCCCTAGTGCTCTAGTACCCTAGTGCTCTAGTGCCCTAGTGCTCTAGTGCCCTAGTGCTCTAGTGCCCTAGTGCTCTAGTGCCCTAGTGCCCTAGTACCCTAGTGCCCTAGTGCTCTAGTGCCCTAGTGCCCTAGTGCCCTAGTGCCCTAGTGCTCTAGTGCTCTAGTGCCCTAGTGCCCTAGTGCTCTAGTGCTCTAGTGCCCTAGTGCTCTAGTGCTCTAGTGCCCTAGTGCCCTAGTGCTCTAGTGCTCTAGTGCCCTAGTGCCCTAGTGCCCTAGTGCCCTAGTACCCTAGTGTCCTAGTGCCCTAGTGCCCTAGTGCTCTAGTGCCCTAGTGCCCTAGTGCTCTAGTGCCCTAGTGCCCTAGTGCCCTAGTGCCCTAGTGCTCTAGTGCTCTAGTGCTCTAGTGCCCTAGTGCCCTAGTGCTCTAGTGCCCTAGTGCCCTAGTGTCCTAGTGCCCTAGTGCCCTAGTGCCCTAGTGCCCTAGTGCCCTAGTGCTCTAGTGCCCTAGTGCTCTAGTGCCCTAGTGCCCTAGTGCTCTAGTACCCTAGTGCTCTAGTGCCCTAGTGCTCTAGTGCCCTAGTGCCCTAGTGCTCTAGTGCCCTAGTGCCCTAGTGCCCTAGTGCTCTAGTGCCCTAGTGCTCTAGTGCCCTAGTGCTCTAGTACCCTAGTGCTCTAGTGCCCTAGTGCCCTAGTGCCCTAGTGCTCTAGTGCTCTAGTACCCTAGTGCCCTAGTGCCCTAGTGCCTAGTGCTCTAGTACCCTAGTGCCCTAGTGCCCTAGTGTCCTAGTGCCCTAGTGCTCTAGTGCCCTAGTGCTCTAGTACCCTAGTGCCCTAGTGCCCTAGTGCCCTAGTGCCCTAGTGCCCTAGTGTCCTAGTGCCCTAGTGCTCTAGTGCCCTAGTGCTCTAGTGCCCTAGTGCCCTAGTGTCCTAGTGCTCTAGTACCCTAGTGCCCTAGTGCCCTAGTGTCCTAGTGTCCTAGTGCTCTAGTACCCTAGTGCTCTAGTGCCCTAGTGCCCTAGTGCCCTAGTGCCCTAGTGCTCTAGTGCTCTAGTACCCTAGTGCCCTAGTGTCCTAGTGCCCTAGTGCTCTAGTGCCCTAGTGCCCTAGTGCTCTAGTGTCCTAGTGCCCTAGTGCTCTAGTACCCTAGTGCCCTAGTGCCCTAGTGCCCTAGTGCCCTAGTGCTCTAGTGCCCTAGTGCCCTAGTGCTCTAGTGCCCTAGTGCTCTAGTGCCCTAGTGCCCTAGTGCCCTAGTGCCCTAGTGCTCTAGTGCTCTAGTGCCCTAGTGCTCTAGTGCCCTAGTGCCCTAGTGCTCTAGTGTCCTAGTGTCCTAGTGCTCTAGTGCCCTAGTGCCCTAGTGCTCTAGTGTCCTAGTGCTCTAGTGCCCTAGTGCTCTAGTGCCCTAGTGCTCTAGTGCCCTAGTGCCCTAGTGCCCTAGTGCTCTAGTGCCCTAGTGCTCTAGTGCCCTAGTGCCCTAGTGCCCTAGTGCCCTAGTGCTCTAGTGCCCTAGTGCTCTAGTGCTCTAGTGCCCTAGTGCTCTAGTGCCCTAGTGCTCTAGTGCCCTAGTGCTCTAGTGCCCTAGTGCTCTAGTGCTCTAGTGCCCTAGTGCCCTAGTGCCCTAGTGCCCTAGTGCCCTAGTGCTCTAGTGCCCTAGTGCCCTAGTGTCCTAGTGCTCTAGTGCCCTAGTGCCCTAGTGCTCTAGTGCCCTAGTGCCCTAGTGTCCTAGTGCTCTAGTGCTCTAGTGCTCTAGTGCCCTAGTGTCCTAGTGCTCTAGTGCTCTAGTGCTCTAGTGCCCTAGTGTCCTAGTGCTCTAGTGCCCTAGTGTCCTAGTGCTCTAGTGCTCTAGTGCTCTAGTGCCCTAGTGTCCTAGTGCTCTAGTGCTCTAGTGCTCTAGTGCCCTAGTGTCCTAGTGCTCTAGTGCTCTAGTGCTCTAGTGCCCTAGTGTCCTAGTGCTCTAGTGCCCTAGTGTCCTAGTGCTCTAGTGCTCTAGTGCTCTAGTGCCCTAGTGCTCTAGTGTCCTAGTGCTCTAGTGCCCTAGTGCTCTAGTGCCCTAGTGCCCTAGTGCCCTAGTGCTCTAGTGCTCTAGTGCCCTAGTGCTCTAGTGCTCTAGTGTCCTAGTGCCCTAGTGCTCTAGTGTCCTAGTGCTCTAGTGCCCTAGTGCTCTAGTGCCCTAGTGCCCTAGTGCTCTAGTGCCCTAGTGCCCTAGTGCTCTAGTGTCCTAGTGCCCTAGTGCTCTAGTGTCCTAGTGCTCTAGTGCCCTAGTGCTCTAGTGCCCTAGTGCCCTAGTGCCCTAGTGCTCTAGTGCTCTAGTACCCTAGTGCCCTAGTGCTCTAGTACCCTAGTACCCTAGTGCCCTAGTGCTCTAGTGCTCTAGTGCCCTAGTGCCCTAGTACCCTAGTGCCCTAGTGCCCTAGTGCTCTAGTGCCCTAGTGCCCTAGTGTCCTAGTGCCCTAGTGCTCTAGTGCCCTAGTGCCCTAGTGCCCTAGTGCCCTAGTGTCCTAGTGCTCTAGTGCCCTAGTGTCCTAGTTGATGGGGTTACCTGGTTGATGGGGTTCTGGGAGTTCTTCTACTCCCCAAGCCCGGCCCGAGGCCAGGCTCGACTTGTGAGAGTTTGATCCACCAGGCTGTTGCTTCGAGCGGCCCGCAGAGCCACATACCCACCACAGCCCGGCTGATCCGGGACTTCTCTTAGGAAACAGTCCAGTTTTCTCTTGAAGATGTCCACGGTTGTTCCGGCAATATTTCTTATAGTCGCTGGGAGGACGTTGAACAACCGCGGACCTCTGATGTTTATACAGTGTTCTCTGATTGTGCCTATGGCACCTCTGCTCTTCACTGGTTCAATCTTGCATTTTCTTCCATATCGTTCACTCCAGTACGTTGTTATTTTACTGTGTAGATTTGGGACCTGGCCCTCCAGTATTTTCCACGTGTATATTATTTGGTATCTCTCTCGTCTCCTTTCTAGAGAGTACATTTGGAGAGCTTTGAGACGATCCCAATAATTTAGGTGTTTTATCTCGTCTATGCGTGCCGTATATGTTCTCTGTATTCCCTCTATTTCAGCAATCTCTCCTGCTCTGAAGGGGGAAGTGAGTACTGAGCAGTATTCGAGACGGGACAACACAAGTGACTTGAAGAGTACAACCATTGTGATGGGATCCCTGGATTTGAAAGTTCTCGTAATCCATCCGATCATTTTTCTGGCTGATGCGATATTTGCTTGGTTATGCTCCCTAAACGTTAGATCGTCGGACATCATTATTCCCAAATCCTTGACATGCTGTTTTTCTACTATGGGAAGATTTGATTGTGTTTTGTACCCTGTATTATGTTTCAGATCCTCATTTTTGCCGTACCTGAGTACCTGAAATTTATCACTGTTAAACATCATATTATTTTCTGCTGCCCAATCGAAAACTTTGTTGACATCTGTTTGTAGTTTTTCAATGTCTTCAGCAGAGGTAATTTTCATGCTGATTTTTGTGTCATCTGCGAAGGATGACACGAAGCTGTGACGTGTATTTTTGTCTATATCAGATATGAGAATAAGGAACAGTAGCGGTGCAAGGACTGTACCTTGAGGTACAGAGCTTTTAACATCGCTTGGACTCGATTTTATCTGATTGACTGTTACTCTTTGTGTTCTGTTCGACAGGAAATTGAGTATCCAGCGTCCTACTTTTCCAGTTATTCCCATTGACCTCATTTTGTGAGCTATCACCCCATGGTCACATTTGTCGAAAGCCTTTGCAAAGTCTGTGTATACAACATCTGCATTTTGCTTTTCTTCTAGGGCTTCTGTGATTTTGTCATAGTGGTTGAGTAACTGTGACAGACATGATCTTCCCGCTCTAAATCCATGTTGTCCTGGATTGTGCAATTCATTGTTTTCCATAAAACTAGAAATTTGATTCCTAATCACTCTTTCAAACACTTTTATTATGTGTGATGTTAGTGCAACTGGCCTAGTGTCCTAGTGCTCTAGTGCCCTAGTGCCCTAGTGCCCTAGTGCCCTAGTGCTCTAGTGCCCTAGTGCCCTAGTGCCCTAGTGCCCTAGTGCTCTAGTGCCCTAGTGCCCTAGTGCCCTAGTGCTCTAGTGCCCTAGTGCCCTAGTGCCCTAGTGCCCTAGTGTCCTAGTGCCCTAGTGCCCTAGTGCTCTAGTGCTCTAGTGCTCTAGTACCCTAGTGTCCTAGTGCCCTAGTGCTCTAGTGCCCTAGTGCTCTAGTACCCTAGTGTCCTAGTGTCCTAGTGCTCTAGTGCCCTAGTGCTCTAGTGCTCTAGTGCTCTAGTACCCTAGTGTCCTAGTGTCCTAGTGCTCTAGTGCCCTAGTGCTCTAGTGCTCTAGTACCCTAGTGCCCTAGTGTCCTAGTGCCCTAGTGCCCTAGTGCCCTAGTGCTCTAGTGCTCTAGTACCCTAGTGCCCTAGTGCTCTAGTGCTCTAGTACCCTAGTGCCCTAGTGCCCTAGTGCCCTAGTGCCCTAGTGCCCTAGTGCTCTAGTGCCCTAGTGCTCTAGTGCTCTAGTGCCCTAGTGCTCTAGTGCTCTAGTGCCCTAGTGCTCTAGTGCTCTAGTGCCCTAGTGCTCTAGTGCCCTAGTGCTCTAGTGCCCTAGTGCTCTAGTGCCCTAGTGTCCTAGTGCCCTAGTGTCCTAGTGCTCTAGTACCCTAGTGCCCTAGTGCTCTAGTGCTCTAGTGCTCTAGTGCCCTAGTGCTCTAGTGCTCTAGTACCCTAGTGCCCTAGTGCTCTAGTGCTCTAGTGCCCTAGTGTCCTAGTGCCCTAGTACCCTAGTGCTCTAGTGCTCTAGTGCTCTAGTGCCCTAGTGCTCTAGTGCTCTAGTGCCCTAGTGCCCTAGTGCTCTAGTGCCCTAGTGCCCTAGTGCCCTAGTGCTCTAGTGCCCTAGTGCTCTAGTGCTCTAGTGCTCTAGTGCCCTAGTGCCCTAGTGCTCTAGTGCCCTAGTGCCCTAGTGCCCTAGTGCTCTAGTGCCCTAGTGCCCTAGTGCTCTAGTGCCCTAGTGCCCTAGTGCTCTAGTGCCCTAGTGCCCTAGTGCTCTAGTGCCCTAGTGCCCTAGTGCCCTAGTGCTCTAGTGCCCTAGTGCTCTAGTACCCTAGTGCTCTAGTGCTCTAGTGCTCTAGTGCCCTAGTGCTCTAGTGCTCTAGTGCCCTAGTGCCCTAGTGCTCTAGTGCTCTAGTGCTCTAGTGCTCTAGTGCCCTAGTGCTCTAGTGCTCTAGTGCTCTAGTGCCCTAGTGCTCTAGTACCCTAGTGCTCTAGTGCTCTAGTGCCTAGTGCCCTAGTGCTCTAGTGCCCTAGTGCTCTAGTACCCTAGTGCTCTAGTGCTCTAGTGCTCTAGTGCCCTAGTGCTCTAGTGCTCTAGTGCCCTAGTGCCCTAGTGCCCTAGTGCTCTAGTGCCCTAGTGCTCTAGTGCCCTAGTGCCCTAGTGCCCTAGTGCTCTAGTGCCCTAGTGCCCTAGTGCTCTAGTGCCCTAGTGCCCTAGTGCCCTAGTGCTCTAGTGCCCTAGTGCTCTAGTGCCCTAGTGCTCTAGTGCCCTAGTGCTCTAGTGCCCTAGTGTCCTAGTGCCCTAGTACCCTAGTGCTCTAGTGCCCTAGTGCTCTAGTGCCCTAGTGTCCTAGTGCTCTAGTGCCCTAGTGCTCTAGTGCCCTAGTACCTGCCCGTTCCCACGAGCGATCCCAACGTCAACAAACTGTCGTAATCAGGTGCCTTTTCCTAACCTAACTAAGTACCAATGAACAGAAAACGAGCAATATGTTAACTTCGCGAGCCGCGACCATTTTCTTGTTCGACAGTTTTTGGCTTTAAGTAAAGAATACGTCAAAATGCGACGTGCTATTATGAGAACAGGTTGCTAATCCAGAGTGGGATAATCCCCACAATACCATGTGCCTCCAGCTTCATAATGAGCAGCTCAACGTACACAATATCAAAGGTTTGGCTTACGTTAAGACGTACAATGTTGCCATATTTCCTGCTGTCGACTCCATGAAATACTGGAAAAGAAGGAGAATAAAATCTATATAAATTAAAATGGAAAATGTTCGTTTGTTCAAAATCGCTAATCTCCGAAAGTTCTTCACCGATTGCTCTGAAATTTTCACACAACGTTCCATTCGCATCCGAGCAGGTTTTTATATATATACTATATAGATGTCACGTCTGTGACGTTAAAAAACATGGTTTTTTGAAAAACTGTGTTTTTGATGTGTTTTTCATGTGAGGAAAACCTTCGAAACCTCTTTACCGATTGCTTTGACATTTAAACACAACGTTGCATTCGAATAGATGCGTCTTTTTATATATCTACTATATTCATGCCTCACCTGTGACAAGAAAAAACATGTTTTTTTTTTAAACAGCGCCATCTGTTGAACGTAAGAGCAACACATGCTGTAATTTCCGAAAGTTCTTTACCGATTGCTTTGAAATTTTGACACAATGTTGCATTCGAATAGGTGCGTCTTTTTATATACCTGCTATATAGATGCCACCTCTCTGACTGGTAAAAACATGCTTTTTTGAAATACAGCGCCATCTGTTGCACATAATAGCAACATGCACGATATCTTAAATAAGTTACGAATCCAATTTCAATGTTTCCGATTGCATTGATAAATTTTATTTTCATAGATTTCGAATTATTTTATTTTTTATTTTATTATTTTGTGTGACATTGTGTTGTAATTGAGCTGTGTTGTTTACCATACCGTTCATTTTGTAAATATAAGTATAGATGCCACACCTGTGACATGTAAAACTATGCTTTATTTTATTAAAAAACAGGGCCATCTATTGCGTGTAAGAGCAACACACCTGCTATACCAAATATGTTACATTTCCATTTCAATGTTACTGATTGCATTGATAAATTAAATTTTCATAGATTTTGATTTATTTTCATTTTGATTTAATTATTTTGTGTGAATTGCATTGAAATTGAGCTGTGTTGTTTACCATACTGTTCATTTTGTGAGTATAGTTAATTTTTTATTTTTTTTCATATTTTCATCTCACTTTTAAACTGTTTTTCTTATATTTCAGTGATGAGAACATCAGATCACTTGATGTTCCCAATTTTCTGATAAGAACTTCAAACTATTTGGGAAGGCATCGGACGAGGGAGTGGGGAATGGTGGGGAGGACGAGGGGACAAGGGAGGGGGTAATGGTGGGGAAGGACGTGGGGACAGGAGAGTTTGGATGGTGGGAATGAAGAGGGAACGGTGGAGTGGGGATGGTTGGGAGGCCGAGGAGACGGGTGAGGGGGGAATGGTGGGGAGGACTGGGGGGACAGGGAAGGTTGCTCTGGCTCAGCAATTCACATGGGTTGCTGAGCCACAGCAACGCGTGGCCGGGTACTGCTAGTTGTTAAATTAGAACTGCCATTGGTATAACAATGTTATGATTTCTCCATTAATCTGTTTTTCAAATTGTAAACTTATTTAATTTCATGATAACCGATTCAAACAAATATTTTACAATAATCGTTAAGCTAATTTTGAATGATAATTTGACACAAGTGATATATTTTGGATCTTAAACAGCGTCACAACCTTAGCGACCTTGTACGTTTCTGATAGTTTGGCTCGAATGATTTATTAAACACACATGACAGCGGCTCACTAAACCTTTCTGTTCACTTGTAAAGGCTTCGTCTTGGCCTGAGGGACTACTTGGGCTTCAGTTATGGCTCTTGTGTGATAAGTGCCACACTGGTAAGCAATAAACTAGTCAACTTGAACATTTCAACCCCTACACAGATTTGTTCAGCTGCCGGCAAAACATGAAGTTCGTCTCTAGTATATGCAGAAAAAGTATTTATTTATAACTAGCTGTAATCGGCCAAGCGTTGCTGAGCCACAGCAACCTTTCCCTGGTTCCCAGTCGTCTCCACCATTCCCCCGTCCCCCATCCCCTCGTCCTCCTTACCGTTCCAAACTCCCCCGTCCCCTCGTCCTCCCCACCATCCCCACTCCCGTCCCCTCGTCCTCCTCACCATTCCCCACTCCCTTGTCCGATGTATTCTCAAATGAGTTGATGTTCCCATAAGAAAATCAGGAACATCAAATGATCTGATGTTTCCATCACTAAAAAATAAGAACAGTTAAAAAAAAAAGATTCAATGAAAAATAAACAAATAAGCTATACTCACGAAATGAACTGTATGGTAAACAACACAGCTCAATTCCAATGCAATGTCACACAAAATAATTAAATCAAAATGAAAATAAATAAAAATCTATGAAAATTCAATTAATCAATGAAATCAGAAACATTGAAATGGAACCGTAATATATTTAGTATAGCATGTGTTACTATTATGTGCAACAGATGGCGCTGTTTTATAAAAAAGAAGCATGTTTTTATCTTTCACAAGTGTGACATCTATATAGTAGGTATATAAAAACACGCACTTACTTATTCGAATGGAACGTTGTGTCAAAATTTCAAAGCAATTGGTGAAGAACTTTTGGATATTACGGCATGTGTTGCTCTTATGTCCAACAGATGGCACTGTTTAAAAAAAAATGTTTTTTCTGTCACAGGTAAGGCATGTATATAGTAGGGATATAAAAACACGCGCCTATTCGAATGCAACATTATGTCAGCGTTTCAGAGCAATCGGTAAAGTGGTTTCGAAGATTTCCCTCACATGAAACACACTTGAAAAACACTGTTTAAAAAAAAAAAAACTTCTTTTTCCCGTTACACACGTGACATCTATATTGTATGTACATATAAACCCGCTCGGATGCATATGGAACATTGAGTGAAAATTTCAAAGCAATTGGTGAAGAATTTTCAGAGATTAGCGATTTTGAACAAACGAACATTTACATTTTTATTTATATGTTGTTGACTATGACCAAAAGGGTAAGATTAATGATTCTAACATGAATCTTCTCAATATTTCTTATGTTTTTCTTCACTGTTGGGGCTAGTTGAAAAATTAACTCTCCAATGTTCATTTTCACACTTTTATTTATGGTCTGACGCCTAGAAGAGTTTCGCAAGAATACTTCTAACATTTTCAAAGACAATTTTACATATTAGAGCATGCTTATATTCGTTTTTGGGTGAGGTGATAGGATACAAATGTTGTTGGGTTAGGTGACAGGACACAAATCAATCGGAAAAGATCGAACACGAAATAATGGGTATATTGGGTGTTTTATTTTGTGCTCGTTCAGGGTCTTAAAGTGGGTAGAATGTAATTATGTGTTAATTGACTGTTGATTGCTGGTTTTGACTTTTTGATGCGCAGGGCCTCAATGACGTTGAGTCTCCTGTTATCGCTGTATATGTCGATAATTTCTGTGTTACTTGTTAAGATACCTCTGGTGATGGTCTGGTTGTGTGAGGAGATTGTTATTTATATAGATACTTGATTTTTCTCTGTTTTCAATGCCTCAGTATTCTCCATACTCTTTATCAAAACCTTTCTGTATGTTTGAACTAAATACTCTGATTAATAATTTAGATGTAAGAAATTATTTCTTCAGTTTAACTCTAGCGAGTAAATGGATTGAGCTTAAATCTGAGGTAGATCAGCTTAATTCAAAACAGTTTCAAAAAAATATGATAAACATTTGTGTCGAAGCAATTGAAATCGGAAATAGGCGAATTAATGACGGGGCCCAGGAACTGGAGTCCCTTCGAATACTCATAGGTGAGTACACATACACAGTTACGTTTGAAAGAGACGAAGTAAGTTCACAGTGTGCTTTTATGAGGCGGAATACAATTCTGGAGGGAATTATCCTGGATGAGGACCCAAATGATGAATGATGAGGACTCGGTCCTGGTGAGTTGATGACAAGAGGTATAATGAGCTCTTGAGTGGGATACAAAATTTGCAACAAATTGGAAAAGCGAAGTAATTGTGGCGGGAAGAGGTAGCCACAGTAAACAGTTTTGCAACACAGGTGTTACTTACACAAGCACCAGAGTTGTGAATACAGTGTTGCAACACAGGTGTTACTTACACAAGCACCAGAGTTGTGTATACAGTGTTGCAACACAGGTGTTACTTACACAAGCACCAGAGTTGTGTATACAGTGTTGCAACACAGGTGTTACTTACACAAGGGGTCTCACGGAACATAAACACAACAACAAAGAACACGATGACGTTCCGTAACTGGAGGTAAGTATTGCTCCAGATTGACCTTCACGAGTTGAAAAGCTTTTATGAACATAAAAGAACGTTTTTTATGAACGTTCCACTCCCCCAGGTCACACTGAACAGTGTTCCAGCATGAACAACGTTCCACTCCCCCAGGTCACACTGAACAGTGATCCATCATGAACAACGCATCAGATAGAATATATCGTTTGTGGGAAAAGAAATCTGTGATGATGTTCACTGTAAACATAGCCTGAATTTACCTGAAGGACGTTAACCCTGAATATTTGAGTAATAATTCTGGTTGATCATTTGTAATATCACTTGTTTTTGGCCTTAGTAGCAGCATCAGTATTTTTGACGCAATGACGCTTGAAGCAATGACGCAAAGACGCATGAAGCGATGTGTTGGAAAATCTGACTCCAATATTTGTAATTAAAATGAAAAGATACTTCAATAGCTACGAAGGACCACCACTTTTTGAGAAAAAATGGAAAACAAAAAAGCAAGTGCATTAGATTGATACCAAGAACTAGTGTCCTATGGATCTTAGTGAAATTGTATTTATCATGAAATAAGAGTCAAATTAACTTTCACAAATTGGGGGGTACGAGCACTAGGATACAATTAAGTTCTAGCACCTATAATCCGACATTGGTTCGATCGTCAGAAAGATATATGTGTGCGAATTCAAATCATGGTTCATATATAAATCAAATAAATAAAGATAGTAAATAGTATAACTTTTATAAATGACAAGTATATGGCGATTTGAAAGGAAATAATTTATGTAACTAGATGTTAGTATGTCTAATACTACACTACTAGAAAATCAGGTCAGCTTAGCTGTTCGACTGAATTAGTTGGAAACGTGTGGGGCGATAACGACAGCACGCTCGTGGCAACGCGGCGTCGCGCAAGCACATGGAATGAAATTAATTCCTCTCTTTCACGCAGCTCCCAGTCAAGCTGAAAGGCAAATTTAAAGTAAAGGTTGTCTAGACTATCGTTAATATCACTATGTCTCATTAAGAAGTGAGAGTCTAGATTCTGTTCAACTACGAGCAACCAACATAAGAGAAATGTTACCAAGTGCACTTATATAACAAACATCAGTAGGAACTGGAATTATGCTCGTCCGGAAGTGTGTTGTAAGCAGATGTAGTTGCCCCGCTTCCGTTTAATGGCGTCAGAGAGGCAATTGTTAATGCGTTCTGTGGTACGCTGTTAGTGGCGTCTCTCGCGTAGAGGCACGTTGTTAATGGCGTCTCTCTCTCGCGTGGTGGCTGGCGACGCTCTCGCCTCTTCTTCCTCCTCCCAATTGCGCATGCGCGGCTCTCGATAGGCATCTCGAGCGTAAATGGATTTATATATATCGGAATTAACTAAGGAAAGAAGAGATTGTGACGAGTATTTATGTCACGTTTAATTCTTTCGTGATATAATATAACTCCTCATAGCGTAAAACGTTTATTAAAGCTACGTAGCTAAATGAGGAATATAAGGCGGAATTATTTTACATTTAAATCATTTCCACTGGAATGTTTAATTAATATCAACTAAATAAGGGAGTTCCAGTAAGCAGTAATGTGCTACGAAAATAAACTTATTAGTAAGTAATTATCCTTAGTGAAGGTAATGATAAACTGGACTTGTATAAAAATACAAGAGATGTATGTAACTGTTGGTTATTTCCACATAATGAGGCTGTTACTTTGTGCTCCATGTTGTAACACGGGGGAGGGGGGGGGTATTCGTACTCTCTCCACCCTCTCTCTCTGCCCATATTCTAACTTAAACTCTCTATACCAAGGGACCCCAAAACTTTTACTTGAGCCGACCTCATGCCACGTGGTCTTAAACTGTTTGACCGACTTAAGATTCTACAACCTTATGACGTGGAAACCGACTTCTAGCAAAATTCTAGAATCGCCTTGCGCTGCCACCACCAGACCAGTAACACTGAGCAATGATCGAGGTCTGGATCGATCATTCTAATCAATAAACTTTGGGGCTTGATCCCCAATAGTAATATATGAATTGGATTTACGTAAGTGTGTTATTAATTAAAAATCAAAGGGATAATGAATTCTGATTCGGTGCTAGAATCTGCCCAACTCAACTAGGCCACGCTACCCACGTGGTCCCGGACAATGCAAGTAAATTACACAAAAATGGAAATTAAATAAAAAGACAAATTTACTAGCTAAATGGTTTATTCAAAACTAAACAAAATCTAAATCAAAGCACTCCCTAAACTGATCACGGCCTGACCTGAGAAGCAATGAGTTGACCTATTCCCTATAACAACACTCTTAGCAACTTTACCTTATAGGCGACCAGCAGTGGACTGCTGGTCTGGAAATAGGTGAAGTGGACACCTTCCCTCTGTCGCTCTCGATACCACACTGTCTCCTCTCTGATGCTCCTTTACCCAGGAGCCCGAGCAGAGTATCCTTCCACCTAGTTTTTCTAAGTTACTAGCAAGGCTTAAGTTTAACAACTAACCTCTGTTGTACTGAACGACCCAGATTGGTTGAATTCTTTTAACTGAAGTTAATTACACAACATCTAGGGAAGAGCTATTTCCGTTTACAAAATGGCTATTTGACCTTTGATAAAATACCAGAAATATGGAGCTTTGGTGACCCTTGTGACCTCAGGTCGGCCAAATTGTTCCGCACCAAAGTCTAGTCCCGCTAGTGACGTCACTGATGGTGACTTACTGAAGTTTTTGACAATTTACGATACTCTTTATACTTTAAACAGGATATTATACAATTTGGATGAAGACTAATTTCTGATTACTGAATACTATAGAATGATTCATTATACGTTGCTATGAGACAAAGGGCCCAGCATTTTGTGACCCAGACTGCTAATTCCCAGGGGATGCGCCTTGTGCTCCAGTCAGGTCACTACCACCACTTGACTCCAATCTTCCCAACTCCATGTCTGAGAGAACAATACTGGATAATTCTTACCACAAACCTAGTTTGTTACAACCCCCCCCCCCCTGCACACGCAAACTTAGTAAACTTTTTAATTTGTTCAAAATAACGAGGTTAGTATCCAACCCACAATAACTCAACTCATGCCCAACAAAAGCTACCTAACTAAGAAAATTTGACAATCATCAGATTGTCCAACAACATCATAGTAAACATGTTCAAATACATCAATGTCCTGGCTGTCAACTGACAGCAATCCTCCAGCATCAGGAAACATACATCCTACTTTACTGACATAGCTAAATACATGTCCCTACTCTACCAGCAAAGACTAGCAATTAAAATCTCTTGGTCTTCCTAGCCAGCTCATGTGTCCTCTAGAGCCGGACACACTGATCCACATGAAAAAAAAATTATAACTACAGACTGAACTCTCAGTCATCCGGGAGCGTACTACTGAACTCTACTAAGTTCACATCCGTGTACTATCCACTCCTCAATCAATGTCAACCTTGACATGCTAAGGAACACACCTAATTTTTTATTACATGTATCTAAAATATTTATAAAAAATTCCTACTGTACATATCACAGTTTCAGCGGACTGTACAGCCAAGTGTTCGCACTCACTGTAAGAGTGTCAATGTTTATTTGGTCCGCCTCTCCTGTGTTCAAACGTTCTGAAAAAATAGCACACAATATTTTCCATAACCGTTGTTCTAGGCTTAGACAATTACACAGGGGCTTCGATTTTAATACTGACCAATTTATAGAGCAGAATTTCCATATCATTATACTAGAATAATTATTTTAAATCTGTTTTCCAACATTTATAAAGTATTGTGATTCTAAATCTGTTCTTCAACATTTACACAAAGTATCCAGGTATTCTTTATACAGATGTTCAGAGCCAACTTATCTTTGTATCATTGTTCATATTGAGTAATCGAGAAAAAAATCGATGCTGATGGACGCTGAATGTAGTTGCTGACGGTGATTTGTCGATCTTGCTTCTCCCATGCGTAGACATCGATACCTGGTCCTCTTGTACTCCCATCCGGTACTCTTCAATGACGACAGAGTGTAGTAGAGCGGAGTGCCAATTGATAGCTGTAGAATACTGTTACTTCGGCCTTGATCTTGCTCCCGACAGTCCACACGCCTTCATATCAATCACAGTTCACACGGCAGTCTTGATGTTAACTTGACGGCGCAGATGACCACAGCAGAGCAGGACCGGGAAATAGAACAAAGGTAACTGCAAAGGCCTATTGGCCCATACGAGGGTGTACCAGTGGTGTCTCGTAACAGGAGTGGTGTCAGAGGGTCGTAGAAGCGGGTTGCTTGTTTGCAGAACACGGTGAATCCCGTCTTCCAACATTGCTCACGTCATCTCAGGCGTTTCTTGATGTCACCAGGTTACCAGGCCGTAAACCAACTGTGTATACCCTCGTACCGCCGACTTTAGGCCAAAGGAAGCAATTTTGCGACCTTCTATTGGCGAGTCCCGGACTCTGTAGGAAACCGTGCCTTCCACCTGTGATCGCCTTAGTTCCACGTTCCTGTTGCTTCAGATGACGTAATCATTAATCTTCCGTGAAACTCTTCTTGAGTAATGCTACTGCTTTCCATTTCTTGACCTCTCCCCAACACTGCTGGAATGCTGCAGTCTTGATGACGCAGCAGGTGGGTAGTGGTGATCTCGAGAACGCTACCGGCGTTGTTGGTACACCCGGTGACTGCTTATGTGGACAGCTCGCTAGCCCTGACACCTCGTGTAGTGACGTGAGGCGTCGGCCGGGTGACTCTTGGCAAGTCACTCATCCCCAAAGTAACTGATGTATGGGTTACTGGTCTGGTGGGGGAGAGCTTTGTGTAACGTGCCTCCCCCTCGGTCTTTACAGACAAGGTTCACGTGTGGCTGGAACAACTGGTCGGTGTACCAATCAGACCTGGAACAGAGAGACACAACAGCGGAGCATAGATATACTCTGGGTTTGGTGGAGGTGGAGCACCAGAGCACGGTAAAGCTGCTACCCGAGTTAAGTATAGAGATAGTTCACCTCATTGCCTCTACAGGAAAATGTAATGAATACTAAAGTATACTAACCAAGAAGTTACTTTACTGTACAGCGCGAGATCTCGTCACCATAGGGTGGCGAGACTGCACCTGACTACTGATGAGCGATGACATAGGGTCATCCTCATCCCCTGACTCGTCGGTGAAGCCATGAGTCAGCACTGCTGAGTCAGGAACTAGACCTGTCTGAAGGCAGTTCTAATTCCTCTCTAGCATGATAATGTTTCAATTTATTTACATGAATTGTCCTTTCCACCTGGTCCTCGAATACTCCTTTTATAACAAGATTCACCGGCCCCGCCCTTTTAATTACTCTATACGGCCTCGCCACCTCGGAGCTAGTTTCCTGCTCTGATTGGCGGGCGCAGCCTCATTCACTCTCAATACGAGGCTTCCTTCCTCAACTCAGAGGGCGCACTTTCTTGTCATAAAAATGAGCATACCGTTCCGTGCCTTCTTGGACGCTTCAGCTGCAATATTCCACGATTTCTCATTTTTCCAAGGACCTCTGAAGGATAGTCCTCCCCGTATGCAACATTATGTCTGTTAAGCAGACCTGAGGGAAATTGCATGAATTACCAGTAAACAAATGAAGGGGTTGGGTGTTACTTGATTGGTGGATGGCAGTATTCAAGGCTAATTGAACATAGGGTAGGTGTTCATCCAGGTTTGCATCATGTTCAGCAAGGATTGCAAGCATATCCTTGACTGAACGATTAGTCCTTTCCGTCATTCCGTTGCTTGTGGGTGGTAGGCTGTTGTAAACGCCGAAGTTGTCTCTAAAATCTTACAAACTTCCCTAATATATCTCACTGAATTCTTCAACCCGGTCAGAGACTAAAACTTAGGAGGTCGAATACAGTAACGACGCTACGCAAGAACGCATCTGCAACGTACGAGAATCCTTCTGAGGTAATGCAACTAGTGTAGTGTACCTAGACAAATGGTCAACTAGCACCAACCAACTAACAAGGATCACAAATTAACCTGGATCACAAACTAACATGGACCACAAACTAACAAGGAGCACAAACTAACATGGAGCACAAATTAACATTGTAACAAACTAGGTTTGTGGTAAGAATTATCAGTATTGTTCTCTCAGACATGGGAGTTTGGGAAGATTGGAGTCAAGTGGTAGTGACCTGACTGGAGCACAAGGCGCATCCCCCTGGGAATTAGCAGTCTGGGTCACAAAATGACTGGCGCCCTTTGTCTCATAGCAACGTATAATGAATCATTCTATAGTATTCAGTAATTCAGAGAAATTAGTCTTCATCCAAATTGTATAATATCCCTGTTATTATTATAAATAAAAATCTATAATATATAAATATAATAATAAATATATAAATAATATCCCTGTTTTTTTTGTCATTCAGGGAATAGATACGTTTTGT
>WNGS01130104.1:35252-55824 GCA_020271785.1 Procambarus virginalis
ACTCAACTCCTGTAGACATGTCATGTTTGTGTATTAGAAGTAGATTTGGTCCTAGCACTGATCCTTGAGGTATTCAACTCGTTACTTTTCTCGGGTGCGATTTCTTGCTCCTTAATGTTACTTTCTGGTTCCTGCCTTATCGATAATTCCTATCCCATGTTTCGGCTTTTCCACTTACTCCCGCCTGCCTTTCAAGTTTGAATAGTAATTTCCAGTGAGGTACTGTATCAAAGGCCTTTTGGCAGAAATATGCAATCTGCCGATCCTTCCTGTCCTGCCTTATTCTTCTTACTTTTTTTCTTAGAACTCCTGCGGGTTTGTTAGGTTTCATTCTTCTTCCCTAAACCCAGTGTTGGTGTTTGATTGCATCCCTAATTTTAACTAGTCTCTAAAAGTGTGTAACTAGTCTTAACCTGATTATTCTTTCAAGTACTTTCCAGTGGATGGTTGCCAGTGATACTCGTCTGTAGTTAAATGCCTCTTCTGATACCACATTGATACCACATTTGCCTCCTGGCAACTGGGAAACTCTTCCCTCGTAAGTGACTCTTTATAGATCTTTGCCAGAGGCACGCTGAGGGCCTCCGCTGCCTCTTTTAGTATCCACAGTGATTCTCTGGTCCTACTGCTTTAGTTGCATCCAGTGTTGTCAACTGTTTCATTACTGTTACGAGCCCCTTCGTAACTGGGTTCTTTTAAAACTCTATATGATCCTACTCAAGATCAGAGATCCTCAACCTTGGTGGAATTATATTGTAATGTTAAAGGATATGACATTAAATAGCACTTAAAAATAACCGATCTTATTATCCATCACCTCTAATATTTACAATTCACTATGAGAGGTCATCCAGAGCATCACTAGCCCTCACACTAGCTAGCATCAAAGATGACAGACATTATTTATATTCCATGAATGACTATTTATATTCCTTTGACGAGGTTTTCAACGCACCACTATCCCTCATGCTAGCTGCCGTTATTGACACACTTGCTTGGCGCACTTGCTATTACGTTCAACCAGTGAAGTCCACAGTGCTCAACAAGCCCCACGAGCTAGCACCTTCCAGTATTGAAGTTCACACTCAATGGTAATCACCGGCGAGTTCACCTTCCTCAACATGGGTCAGTCCAAACACCGTATCGTCTCGATGTCCCAATACCGCACATCCGCTCTCCAGAAACACACTGGAAGAGGGCTTCAGCAACACGCTGACAGGCATCACAAATAATCACGCACAGGGGTAGCTAACACCCTGGCAGAAGTCACTAGCAACATACTAGCAGCACTTCTCAGCAGACGAACACTACTCTCGTCTCCTAACTCCTCTAGGCTAAATCTTGGGTACATCGGTCCATACAACACTACATAAATCCAGCAGCTAACACATTGCTACTACCGACGGCGGCCACTTTCTTCCCTAACAAGGCCAAGTCAGGAGTTATGGACTGCCCAAGGTGAACTGTTTTACACAGTGCAATCGCCTCATCACGTCACCTCTATGAACATAAACATCATTAGTCAGACAGTATACTGGGTGACCTTAGCATAACACGGTTCCACTGGGGAACTGAAATTGTAATCACAAGCACAATGTAGATGGCGTTGATATCGTTACGCCATCCACCAGAGGTCATCATCATTAATCTCACCTCCTAAATGAGGTATGAAACAGGAGCCTGCCACCGACGCCACACCACCGCCTACAGTTGGCGTTGTCTGTGTCTCACCTAATACCTGGGAGTTGGAGTGCAGGTCCATAGATGGCACCGAAATCGCCACTCCACACTTCAGCAACGGTGATGATATCATAACAAGTACCTCCTCTGCTGTCACCTCTACATCTCATCTGGGGGTTATCTCCTCCTCAAAGAATGGGAGATGCTCAGGCTCTGGTGTCAACACTCCATGAAAACTGGCGTTCAGTACCTCACAGATTTCCTTATCGCTTGCTGTATATCCGCCCTCTCCATGTTCTGTAGTCTTGTCCCTTACTCATATAAGAAGGAAAATGACAGTGAACGACCATGTAGCAATTTAGGTTGTTCTTTCATTTTGATAGCAATTTAGTTCACGTAATTTCTTTCTGATACTCTTATATTTATGTATTCGTTCGTAGCTTCTATTCCGGTTTCCCTCTGCTCTTTGTCCTCTGTACTTCCTCCACTTTCCCCTAATTCTCATTTTTGCTTTTGGCCCTCTTAAAGGATGGATTATTATATTCCCTTCTACTTTTTCCTTACTATTGGTGTGTGCGCGAGCGTGCGCGTGGATGAATAGGATACGCATGTTTTGTAGCTGTGTCACACACCTGTTACTTCCCACAATTCATCAGGTGTGCCAATTGCACCAAGCTAAATGACTCACGAGGCTGTGATCGCTGAGAAAATTATAATATATGTTAAAATTCTTAAACAGAGTCATAAACACTGTTGAGCATTAGAGACATTTGCTCTCTATATCACTGTGTTCAGATTAACCAGCGGCCACTCATGTTTTTACCGTCAAACTGTATTACTTCCGCTATTGCCAGAGGCTTAGCTCAAAAACATGGATTTTTATAAATACGATATAAATCACAGATGAAACACCTGCCATTGTTCACTGCATCAGAACAAGTCCTCTGTCATCTCTCAGAACACGAGTGTATTTCATTAGTATTACAACTGACTGAACGCTCTGCAATATGCGATTATCTTGTTGCACATCTCACACCATTGCAGTTAGTTCTCAGTTTATTCTCGTTGTTGGCTGAATAGTGACAATATCTTGTCTCAGTTAGAACGAAGGAAAGACAATCACATTCATACATTTAAGAATATCCGGACAATTACAGACAATCGGGTAAGATGCTTGGAAATAACTTCATGTAGTAAGGCTCTAGGAGACTCGAACCGTGGATCCAACGCATGTGAGGCCGAAACTCTATCGACCGAGCTACTGAGTAGTGTTAATAAGGAAAGGTTCCCCAGAGCCGTGGTGATTGGGACCTGGTGTCCCTGCAGGTGCGGGCTACAAGGGTTCACAATATGGTGGGCATAATTATGTAAGGCAATATAAAAGTATTGTATTATTAGACAAATTTAAGACAGTAATTGAGTTAAGACTGAAGAAGGTAGCCTGACCGTGGGCATTTTAACTACAACAGAAATTCGTAATGACTGATTAGTTAATCATGGCAATTAGTGTCTTCTGAAGGCTCTACAGATATGGCAAGTCAATGGCAAAGTTGACACGTATGCTCGGAATGTGGCGAAATTTTCCAAGAGCAGGGCTGGGAATATTATTACGTTCAGAAAATGTGAAAAATATTAAATTTGCCCCAAAGTATAACAGAGCTGGTGTCTGGCAGTGAGCTCAGAGGAGGACGGTATAAGCCTGATGTGGATAACAGGCAAATTGTCTGCATCATAACACGGTCTGATGTTATGTCTGTACCTGGTAGAGTAGGTATGTGTCTTCTCCACCTGTTGGTACTCCTGTATGTGTCCCCTCTACCTGTTTGTACTCGTGTATGTGTCCCCTCTCCACTTGTTGGTACTCCTGTATGTGTCTCCACCACCTGTTGGTACTCCTGTATGTGTCCTCTCCACTTGTTGGTACTCCTGTATGTGTCCCCACCACCTGTTGGTACCCCTGTATGTACCCTCTCCACTTGTTGGTACTCCTGTATGTGTCCCCTCTCCACTTGTTGGTACTCCTGTATGTGTCTCCACCACCTGTTGGTACTCCTGTATGTGTCCCCTCTCCACTTGTTGGTACTCCTGTATGTGTCTCCACCACCTGTTGGTACTCCTGTATGTGTCCCCTCTCCACTTGTTGGTACTCCTTTATGTGTCCCCACCACCTGTTGGTACTCCTGTATGTGTCCCCTCTCCACTTGTTGGTACTCCTGTATGTGTCTCCACCACCTGTTGGTACTCCTGTATGTGTCCCCTCTCCACTTGTTGGTACTCCTGTATGTGTCTCCACCACCTGTTGGTACTCCTGTATGTGTCCCCTCTCCACTTGTTGGTACTCCTGTATGTGTCTCCACCACCTGTTGGTACTCCTGTATGTGTCCCCTCTCCACTTGTTGGTACTCCTTTATGTGTCCCCACCACCTGTTGGTACTCCTGTATGTGTCCCCTCTCCACTTGTTGGTACTCCTGTATGTGTCTCCACCACCTGTTGGTACTCCTGTATGTGTCCTCTCCACTTGTTGGTACTCCTGTATGTGTCCCCACCACCTGTTGGTACCCCTGTATGTACCCTCTCCACTTGTTGGTACTCCTGTATGTGTCCCCTCTCCACTTGTTGGTACTCCTGTATGTGTCTCCACCACCTGTTGGTACTCCTGTATGTGTCCCCTCTCCACTTGTTGGTACTCCTGTATGTGTCTCCACCACCTGTTGGTACTCCTGTATGTGTCCCCTCTCCACTTGTTGGTACTCCTTTATGTGTCCCCACCACCTGTTGGTACTCCTGTATGTGTCCCCTCTCCACTTGTTGGTACTCCTGTATGTGTCTCCACCACCTGTTGGTACTCCTGTATGTGTCCCCTCTCCACTTGTTGGTACTCCTGTATGTGTCTCCACCACCTGTTGGTACTCCTGTATGTGTCCCCTCTCCACTTGTTGGTACTCTTGTATGTGTCTCCACCACCTGTTGGTACTCCTGTATGTGTCCCCTCTCCACTTGTTGGTACTCCTTTATGTGTCCCCACCACCTGTTGGTACTCTTGTATGTGTCCCCTCTCCACTTGTTGGTACTCCTGTATGTGTCTCCACCACCTGTTGGTACTCCTGTATGTGTCCCCTCTCCACTTGTTGGTACTCCTTTATGTGTCCCCACCACCTGTTGGTACTCCTGTATGTGTCCCCTCTCCACTTGTTGGTACTCCTGTATGTGTCTCCACCACCTGTTGGTACTCCTGTATGTGTCCCCTCTCCACTTGTTGGTACTCCTTTATGTGTCCCCACCACCTGTTGGTACTCCTGTATGTGTCCCCTCTCCACTTGTTGGTACTCCTGTATGTGTCCCCACCACCTGTTGGTACTCCTGTATGTGTCCCCCTTCCACCACACACTTGGCTCCTGTTATCTTGCTCTGTCTTCGCTATGGTTGTGACAAGTTATCACCAGGCAACAAGTATGATGTGCTATCGGGCTCACTACTTGATTTCAAAAATACATTCTGTTGATGAGTAGAATGAAGTTCGCTAAACAATATCCCACCACCATATATAACTTTCTGTAAAGTTTACGTCACCTTAAGTAAGCCTGTTCACCATGCCAGCTGCTACCTTGATATTGTTGAGTTTAAAACGTTGTTCATGAAGAATTATTCCCAAGGAGTGTTCCAACACCTGCAGCTGGTACAGCTCTTCAAGTGTGTCAACACCTGCAGCTGGTACAGCTCTTCAAGTGTGTCAACACCTGCAGCTGGTACAGCTCTTCAAGTGTGTCAACACCTGCAGCTGGTACAGCTCTTCAAGTGTGTCAACACCTGCAGCTGGTACAGCTCTGTCAGTGTGTCAACACCTGCAGCTGGTACAGCTCTGTCAGTGTGTCAACACCTGCAGCTGGTGCAGGCCTGCCAGTGTGTCAACACCTGCAGCTGGTACAGCTCTGCCAGTGTGTCAACACCTGCAGCTGGTGCAGCTATGCCAGTGTGTCAACACCTGCAGCTGGTGCAGCTCTGCCAGTGTGTCAACACCTGCAGCTGGTGCAGCTATGCCAGTGTGTCAACACCTGCAGCTGGTACAGCTCTGTCAGTGTGTCAACACCTGCAGCTGGTGCAGGCCTGCCAGTGTGTCATCACCTGCAGCTGGTGCAACTCCTTCAATGTGTCAACACCTTCAGCTGGTGCAACTCTGTCAGTGTGTCAACACCCGCAGCTGGTGCAGCTCTGTCAGTGTGTCAACACCCGCAGCTGGTGCAGCTCTGTCAGTGTGTCAACACCTGCAGCTGGTGCAGCTCTGTCAGTGTGTCAACACCTGCAGCTGGTGCAGCTCTGTCAGTGTGTCAACACCCGCAGCTGGTGCAGCTCTGTCAGTGTGTCAACACCTGCAGCTGGTGCAGGTCTGTCCATGTCTCAACACCTGCAGCTGGTGCAGCTCCGCCAGTGTCTCAACACCTGCAGCTGGTGCAGCTCTGCCCATGTCTCAATATCTGCAGCTGGTGCAGCTGTGCCAGTGTGTCATCACCTGCAGCTGGTGCAGCTCCTTCAATGTGTCAACACCTTCAGCTGGTGCAACTCTGTCAGTGTGTCAACACCTGCAGCTGGTGCAGCTCTGTCAGTGTGTCAACACCCGCAGCTGGTGCAGCTCTGTCAGTGTGTCAACACCTGCAGCTGGTGCAGCTCTGTCAGTGTGTCATCACCTGCAGCTGGTGCAGCTCTTCAAGTGTGTCAACACCCGCAGCTGGTGCAGCTCTTCAAGTGTGTCAACACCTGCAGCTGGTGCAGCTCTGTCAGTTTGTCAACACCTGCAGCTGGTGCAGCTCTGTCAGTGTGTCAACACCCGCAGCTGGTGCAGCTCTGTCAGTGTGTCAACATCTGCAGCTGGTGCAGCTCTGTCAGTGTGTCATCACCTGCAGCTGGTGCAGCTCTTCAAGTGTGTCAACACCCGCAGCTGGTGCAGCTCTTCAAGTGTGTCAACACCTACAGCTGGTGCAGCTCTGCCAGTGTCCCAACACCTGCAGCTGGTACAGCTCTGTCAGTGTCTCAACATCTGCACCTGGTACAGGTCTGCCCGTGTGTCAACACCTGCAGCTGGTGCAGCTCTGTCAGTGTGTCAACATCTGCAGCTGGTGCAGGTCTGCCAGTGTGTCAACACCCGCAGCTGGTGCAGCTATGCCAGTGTCTCAACACTTGCAGGTGGTGCAGCTCTGTCAGTGTGTCATCACCCGCAGCTGGTGCAGCTCTGTCAGTGTGTCAACACCTGCAGCTGGTGCAGCTCTGTCAGTGTGTCAACACCCGCAGCTGGTGCAGCTATGCCAGTGTCTCAACACCTGCAGGTGGTGCAGCTCTGTCAGTGTGTCATCACCCGCAGCTGGTGCAGCTCTGTCAGTGTGTCAACACCTGCAGCTGGTGCAGCTCTGTCAGTGTGTCAACACCCGCAGCTGGTGCAGCTATGCCAGTGTCTCAACACCTGCAGGTGGTGCAGCTCTGTCAGTGTGTCATCACCCGCAGCTGGTGCAGCTCTGTCAGTGTGTCATCACCTGCAGGTGGTGCAGCTCTTCAAGTGTGTCAACACCCGCAGCTGGTGCACCTCTTCAAGTGTGTCAACACCTGCAGCTGGTGCAGCTCTGTCAGTGTGTCAACACCTGCAGCTGGTGCAGCTCTGTCAGTGTGTCAACACCCGCAGCTGGTGCAGCTCTGTCAGTGTGTCAACACCTGCAGCTGGTGCAGCTCTGCCAGTGTGTCAACACCTGCAGTTGGTGCAGCTCTGCCAGTGTCCCAACACCTGCAGCTGGTGCAGCTCTGTCAGTGTGTCAACACCTGCAGCTGGTGCAGCTCTGTCAGTGTATCATCACCTGCAGCTGGTGCAGCTNTTCCTGCTCTGATTGGCGGGCGCAGCCTCATTCACTCTCAATACGAGGCTTCCTTCCTTCAACTCAAGAGGGCGCACTTTCTTGTCATAAAAATGAGCATACCGTTCCGTGCCTTCTTGGACGCTTCAGCTGCAATATTCCATGCATTTCTCATTTTTCCAAGGACCTCTGAAGGATAGTCCTCCCCGTATGCAACATTATGTCTGTTAAGCAGACCTGAGGGGAAATTGCATGAATTACCAGTAAACAAATGAAGGGGTTTGGTGTTAATTGATTGGTGGATGGCAGTGTTCAAGGCTAATTGAACATAGGGTAGGTGTTCATCCCAGTGTTTGCGTCATGTTCAGCAAGGATTGCAAGCATATCCTTGACTGAACGATAGTCCTTTCCGTCATTCCGTTTGCTTGTGGGTGGTAGGCTGTTGTAAACGCCGAAGTTGTCTCTAAAATCTTACAAACTTCCCTAAATATATTCTCACTGAATTCTTCAACCCGGTCAGAGACTAAAACTTTAGGAGGTCCGAATACAGTAACGAACCTACGCAAGAACGCATCTGCAACCGTACGAGAATCCTTCTGAGGTAATGCAACTAGTGTAGTGTACCTAGACAAATGGTCAACTAGCACCAAAACGTATCTATTCCCTGAATGACAAAAAAAACAGGGATATTATTTATATATTTATTTATATATTTATATATTATAGATTTTTATTTATAATAATAAACAGGGATATTATACAATTTGGATGAAGACTAATTTCTCTGAATTACTGAATACTATAGAATGATTCATTATACGTTGCTATGAGACAAAGGGCGCCAGTCATTTTGTGACCCAGACTGCTAATTCCCAGGGGATGCGCCATGTGCTCCAGTCAGGTCACTACCACTTGACTCCAATCTTCCCAAACTCCCATGTCTGAGAGAACAATACTGCATAATTCTTACCACAAACCTAGTTTGTTACAATGTTAATTTGTGCTCCATGTTAGTTTGTGCTCCTTGTTAGTTTGTGTTCCATGTTAGTTTGTGATCCAGGTTAATTTGTGATCCTTGTTAGTTTGTGATCCAGGTAAATTTGTGCTCCATGTTAATTTGTGCTCCATGTTAGTTTGTGCTCCTTGTTTTTTGTGCTCATTGTTAGTTTGTGCTCCTTGTTAGTTTGTGCTCCATGTTAGTTTGTGCTCCATGTTAGTTTGTGTCCTGTTTTTTGTGTGCTCCTTGTTAGTTCGTGCTCCTTGGTTTTTTGTGCTTCTTGTTAGTTTGTGCTCCATGTTAGTTTGTGATCCAGGTTAATTTGTGATCCTTGTTAGTTTGTGATCCAGGTAAATTTGTGCTCCATGTTAGTTTGTGCTCCATGTTAGTTTGTGCTCCTTGTTTTTTTGTGCTCCTTGTCAGTTTGAGCTCCTTGTTAGTTTGTGCTCCATGTTAGTTTGTGCTCCTTGTTAGTTTGTGCTCCTTGTTAGTTTGTGCTCCATGTATGTTTGTGCTCCTTGTTAGTTTGTGCTCCTTGTTAGTTTGTGCTCCTTGTCAGTTTGAGCTCCTTGTTAGTTTGTGCTCCATGTTAGTTTGTGCTCCTTGTTAGTTTGTGCTCCTTGTTAGTTTGTGCTCCATGTATGTTTGTGCTCCTTGTTAGTTTGTGTTCCTTGTTAGTTTGTGCTCCATGTTAGTTTGTGCTCCATCTTTGTTTGTGCTCCATGTTAGTTTGTGCTCCTTGTTATTTGTGCTCCTTGTTAGTTTGTGCTCCTTGTTAGTTTGTGCTCCATGTTAGTTTGTGCTCCTTGTTAGTTTGTGCTCCTTGTTAGTTTGTGCTCCTTGTTAGTTTGTGCTCCTTGTTAGTTTGTGCTCCATGTTAGTTTGTGCTCCTTGTTAGTTTGTGCTCCATGTTAGTTTGTGCTCCTTGTTAGTTTGTGCTCCTTGTTAGTTTGTGCTCCTTGTTAGTTTGTGCTCCATGTTAGTTTGTGCTCCATGTTAGTTTGTGCTCCTTGTTAGTTTGTGCTCCATGTTAGTTTGTGCTCCTTGTTAGTTTGTGCTCCTTGTTAGTTTGTGTTCCATGTTTGTTTGTGCTCCATCTTTGTTTGTGCTCCACGTTAGTTTGTGCTCCTTGTTAATTTGTGCTCCTTGTTAGTTTGTGCTCCTTGTTAGTTTGTGCTCCTTGTTAGTTTGTGCTCCTTGTTAGTTTGTGCTCCTTGTTAGTTTGTGCTCCTTGTTAGTTTGTGCTCCTTGTTAGTTTGTGCTCCATGTTAGTTTGTGCTCCTTGTTAGTTTGTGCTCCATGTTAGTTTGTGCTCCTTGTTAGTTTGTGCTCCATGTTTGTTTGTGCTCCTTGTTAGTTTGTGCTCCATGTTAGTTTGTGCTCCTTGTTAGTTTGTGCTCCATGTTAGTTTGTGCTCCTTGTTAGTTTGTGCTCCAGGTTAGTTTGTGCTCCTTGTTAGTTTGTGCTCCTTGTTAGTTTGTGCTCCTTGTTAGTTTGTGTTCCATGTTAGTTTGTGCTCCTTGTTAGTTTGTGCTCATGTTAGTTTGTGCTCCTTGTTAGTTTGTGCTCCATGTTAATTTGTGCTCCTTGTTAGTTTGTGCTCCTTGTTAGTTTGTGCTCATGTTAGTTTGTGCTCCTTGTTAGTTTGTGCTCCTTGTTAGTTTGTGCTCCATGTTAGTTTGTGCTCCATGTTAATTTGTGCTCCATGTTAGTTTGTGCTCCTTGTTAGTTTGTGCTCCAGGTTTGTTTGTGCTCCTTGTTAGTTTGTGCTCCTTGTTAGTTTGTGCTCCATGTTAGTTTGTGCTCCATGTTAGTTTGTGATCCATGTTAGTTTGTGCTCCATGTTAGTTTGTGCTCCATGTTAGTTTGTGCTCCATGTTAGTTTGTGCTCCAGGTTAGTTTGTGCTCCTTGTTAGTTTGTGCTCCATGTTAGTTTGTGATCCATGTTGTTTGTGCTCCTTGTTAGTTTGTGCTCCAGGTTAGTTTGAGCTCCTTGTTAGTTTGTGATCCATGTTAGTTTGTGCTCCAGGTTAGTTTGTGATCCATGTTAGTTTGTGATCCATGTTAATTTGTGCTCCATGTTAATTTGTGATCCAGGTTAGTTTGTGATCCATGTTAGTTTGTGCTCCTTGTTAGTTTGTGATCCATGTTAGTTTGTGCTCCATGTTAATTGTGCTCCATGTTAGTTTGTGATCCATGTTAGTTTGTGCTCCATGTTAGTTTGTGATCCATGTTAGTTTGTGATCCATGTTAGTTTGTGATCCATGTTAGTTTGTGATCCATGTTAGTTTGTGCTCCATGTTAGTTTGTGCTCCATGTTAGTTTGTGCTCCTTGTTAGTTTGTGCTCCATGTTAGTTTGTGCTCCATGTTAGTTTGTGCTCCTTGTTTGTTTGTGCTCCATGTTAGTTTGTGCTCCTTGTTAGTTTGTGCTCCTTGTTAGTTTGTGCTCCATGTTAGTTTGTGCTCCATGTTAGTTTGTGCTCCTTGTTAGTTTGTGCTCCATGTTAGTTTGTGCTCCTTGTTAGTTTGTGCTCCATGTTAGTTTGTGCTCCTTGTTAGTTTGTGCTCCATGTTAGTTTGTGCTCCATGTTAGTTTGTGCTCCATGTTAATTTGTGCTCCTTGTTAGTTTGTGCTCCTTGTTAGTTTGTGCTCCTTGTTAGTTTGTGCTCCTTGTTAGTTTGTGCTCCTTGTTAGTTTGTGCTCCTTGTTAGTTTGTGTTCCTTGTTAGTTTGTGCTCCTTGTTAGTTTGTGCTCCTTGTTAGTTTGTGCTCCTTGTTAGTTTGTGCTCCTTGTTAGTTTGTGCTCCTTGTTAGTTTGTGCTCCTTGTTAGTTTGTGCTCCATGTTAGTTTGTGCTCCATGTTAGTTTGTGCTCCATGTTAGTTTGTGCTCCATGTTAGTTTGTGCTCCTTGTTAGTTTGTGCTCCTTGTTAGTTTGTGCTCCTTGTTAGTTTGTGCTCCTTGTTAGTTTGTGCTCCTTGTTAGTTTGTGCTCCTTGTTAGTTTGTGCTCCTTGTTAGTTTGTGCTCCTTGTTAGTTTGTGCTCCATGTTAGTTTGTGCTCCTTGTTAGTTTGTGCTCCTTGTTAGTTTGTGCTCCTTGTTAGTTTGTGCTCCATGCTACTTTGTGCTGGTCCCTCTCTTCGCTATGTTACTGTTGCTTCCACTAGCTGCTCAAATATCAATACACTGATCACTCATTCCAACGGGGGCTTCTTAAATTACTTTCCCCTGTCTGACTCGTTCAGAGTAAATATCAGACCAAGTTAAGCTGTTTCGTCATTACCTCTCAGTCTTGTGGGTCCCATCACAAATATTGACTAGGCAAGTTTTAAGATACACTGTTAGCTAAACTACTGTACATGGTATCTGTACCACCATTGCTTCTCTGTTTAAGCAGTCTATTTTTAAATGGTTGGCATCTCCCATGATTTATTCTCTGGGTTTATTCCTAAATGCAACATATGCTGCTCTTTCTACTATATTATTGGTTGCCATTTTTTTGTATACTGTAATTTATTAGAGGGTTATGTATTATCATTATTTTTATCTTTGGTCCTCTCCCTATTGCCATAGTGCCCATCAAATAGTCTCTGACCTCTTGACAGCATGAGATATCCCTCTTTTCAAAAACCCAGTTCTTCTTTATCAGCAAGACCTCTCCTCCACCTCTTTGTTCCTTACTATATGTTTGTCCTGCAGAAACACTACATTTGTTGTGATACTTTAAATTTAGTTTCTGTGATTGCACTTACATCTGGGTTTTCTTCTTCTGACCTCTCCTACAGTTCATTTGCTTTATTTGTAATCCCATCTATGATTGAGCACATTACCTTGATGCTCGCCTACTCTTCCCACTGGTATAGGAGGTTGTTCTATGGACACGGCTATTTGGTTAGGTTAATAGGGGTTTTGGAGGGTGGTGGGGATGGAGGCTCAATTCTTGCCTAAGCTTATATACAGAGGGAGGAAGATCAGGCAAGGGTGTAGTGAGGGCTTAGGGTGAGGAGGGTATCTTTAAGTGTGAAGTGATGACCGTTGTACTTAATTTACACTGTTGTTGCTGAACTGCTGTGGGAGAGTTTCCAATCCTCTCTGGGAGTGTTTAATTCGGGACTGTGGTTATCCCGGATCCGTTTTTCTCTTCAGGTCTCTTTGCTGATGCCATCTGAAGGCATACCTTCTTGGAGTACATTATATTGAACAATTTACTTGAATTTCCTCTTGTGCTCTCAATCATGTATACAATCTTTATCGCTCTATTCCTGGCCTTGTTATATCAGACTAATCTGAACACCTCTATACTGTATGTCGCTCCGTCCACCTTCAGGAGCTGTTACTGAGGATCAATCCTTAGCTTTCCACTCTTCGTGAGAGGAGTCTTCTTGCTCCTTAATACCTACGACGATAGGATGTAGAAAGTAGTGTTGCTGTTGCTCCTTTCCATCAACTGACTTGTGGACCTTGTAACATCCTTCTCAACTGGCTTCTTTCAAGACATCCTCCTTTATTGCGTGCATGGCTTCTTAGTATTTCTGTTAATGTGTCTTCACTGAAGAAATCCCCTTCCATCGCCATATATTTCAAGTTTTTTGGGGGTGAGCAGTCTGGTACTGGAAATGAATAGGGTTCTCTTTGAGGGTTTTATCTCCTTTGCTGCTCTCTGCTCCATTTGTAGGTTGTTTATTGTTCCCAATATTTATCAGTTCCTTTTTGACGTTCCCATACTAGGCTTATTGACCCATTAAATGAGACACTTCCCCTTCCTGTTTCTTCCATTTCCAATACGTTGGGATACACTACGAGAGAGGGAATAGAGAGGAAAGAGAGAAGTAGAGAGGGAGAGAGTGAGAGAGATGGATGGTCGGGTGTAGTCACTGAGGTAGCAAGCAGGTGAGGGAGGGTGAGGGAGGAACTCTCACCAGGGTCGGAGATAAGGAACTCTCACTAAGATGGACCTAGAGGCGGGATGCAGCAACCATTTACACTTACACTTACTAAACCTCTACATCTTTCCTCAATTGTGGAGTTATTGTTTACATTTACTAAACAGTTTACGAGCTCCGAAGCTCCACCAGGTTGTTTATAACTATAATAACCTTGGGTTATGAAGTTTCAAAGCTCGTTATCACTTTAATAAATATAAATTTAGCCGCGATGATTTTTGTAAGATGAACAGGTTTCGTAAGAAGATGGATAAATGCAGGGTGAATCTGCCCCATGCGTAGAGCATACGTCAAAATGCGACGCTCCATTAGGAGGTGTGAGGCTTGGCACTCATGTCGTGTGCCAGCTCTGAGGTGTGAGGCGAGGCTTGGCACTCATGTCGTGTGCCAGCTCTGGGGTGTGAGGCTTGGCACTCACAGCTCTGAGGTGTGAGGCGAGACACTCACAGCTCTGGGGTGTGAGGCGAAACACTCACAGCTCTGAGGTGTGAGGAGAGACACTCACAGCTCTGAGGTGTGAGGAGAGACACTCACAGCTCTGAGGTGTGAGGCGAGACTCACAGCTCTGATGTGTGAGGCGAGACACTCACAGCTCTGAGGTGTGAGGCGAGACTCACAGCTCTGAGGTGTGAGGAGAGACACTCACAGCTCTGAGGTGTGAGGCTAGACTCACAGCTCTGAGGTGTGAGGTGAGACACTCACAGCTCTGGGGTGTGAGGAGACACACTCACAGCTCTGAGGTGTGAGGAGAGACACTCACAGCTCTGAGGTGTGAGGAGAGACAATCACAGCTCTGAGGTGTGAGGAGAGACACTCACAGCTCTGGGGTGTGAGGTGAGACACTCACAGCTCTGGGGTGTGAGGAGACACACTCACAGCTCTGAGGTGTGAGGAGAGACTCACAGCTCTGAGGTGTGAGGAGAGACACTCACAGCTCTGGGGTGTGAGGTGAGACACTCACAGCTCTGGGGTGTGAGAAGACACACTCACAGCTCTGGGGTGTGAGGCGAGACTCACAGCTCTGAGGTGTGAGGAGAGACACTCACAGCTCTGGGGTGTGAGAAGACACACTCACAGCTCTGGGTGTGAGGCGAGACTCACAGCTCTGAGGTGTGAGGAGACACACTCACAGCTCTGGGGTGTGAGGTGAGACACTCACAGCTCTGAGGTGTGAGGAGACACAGCTCTGAGGTGTGAGGAGAGACACTCACAGCTCTGGGGTGTGAGGTGAGACACTCACAGCTCTGAGGTGTGAGGAGAGACACTCACAGCTCTGAGGTGTGAGGTGAGACACTCACAGCTCTGAGGTGTGAGGAGACACTCACAGCTCTGAGGTGTGAGGAGAGACACTCACAGCTCTGAGGTGTGAGGTGAGACACTCACAGCTCTGGGGTGTGAGGAGACACTCACAGCTCTGAGGTGTGAGGTGAGACACTCACAGCTCTGGGGTGTGAGGTGAGACACTCACAGCTCTGGGGTGTGAGGAGAGACACTCACAGCTCTGAGGTGTGAGGAGAGACACTCACAGCTCTGGGGTGTGAGGAGAGACTCACGCTCTGGGTGTGAGGAGAGACACTCACAGCTCTGAGGTGTGAGGAGACACACTCACAGCTCTGGGGTGTGAGGAGAGACACTCACAGCTCTGAGGTGTGAGGAGACACAGCTCTGAGGTGTGAGGAGAGACACTCACAGCTCTGAGGTGTGAGGAGAGACACTCACAGCTCTGGGGTGTGAGGAGAGACACTCACAGCTCTGAGGTGTGAGGAGAGACACTCACAGCTCTGAGGTGTGAGGAGAGACACTCACAGCTCTGAGGTGTGAGGAGAGACACTCACAGCTCTGAGGTGTGAAGAGAGACACTCACAGCTCTGAGGTGTGAGGAGAGACACTCACAGCTCTGAGGTGTGAGGAGAGACACTCACAGCTCTGGGGTGTGAGGAGAGACACTCACAGCTCTGAGGTGTGAGGAGAGACACTCACAGCTCTGAGGTGTGAGGAGAGACACTCACAGCTCTGAGGTGTGAGGAGAGAGACACTCACAGCTCTGGGGTGTGAGGAGAGACAATGGCTGCCACAACTCCTGAAGTGCTGCCGACTATTACAGCTTCATAAACCACAAATAAAATCAACATTTTGATTTCATTTTTTATTTCCCTTCTCTAGTATGTGTGTGCGTACTCACCTATTTGTGCCTGCGGGATCGAGCACTAGCTCTTGGGCCCGGCCTTGCTAGCCGCTGGTTGTTTAAAGCAAGGACTCCTGTTCTATTTCACTCTCATGTTTAGTTGTAAAATTATGAAGAGAAGTTTGCTTCCACAACTTGCTTCTTTATGCCCTTCCATTCTCTGACTGTTCTTACCTCAGTGCAACCGTTCTAACCTCTGACTCATCTCAGTCTCCAGCTTCCACCCATGACGCCTTGTTCTAATGTTCAGTGTGGAACATTTTGTCTATTTCCGTTCTGTTATTTCTCCTAACTATTTTACATCTCTGTTATGTGTCCAGTCTCTCTCCTTTTTTCTAAGGAGAGGTAAAAAGGGGGAGTAGTAAACTGAACAAGCGGGCAATAGTAGTTGTGGGAAATCCGACACACATAATAACATGATTTACCCCCATAATAAAAAGAGAATGGGTGATTCCGTAACGTCATCGACGTCACGTATTTATTATTACTCTAATTTCTTTTAAACAACAGTCTAGTGTTTAAATTAATAAAAAAAGTGTTCACTAGGAGTGAATATAACTACTAACACCAAAACATAGTTTGAATCCCGTGTTATTATAAAATTAAATCCAGAAGTAGAACCAAAACATTGGAACAAGGAGGGAGGGAGTGTCACTACAGAGAGAGAGAATCATAACAAAACGACATGAGAGTGTTCAAGAGAATTGTGATACAAGTCTCGCACGATAGACTTACTCTATCCCAAGAGATCTACAACAACAACAATACCTCTACAACCACAGAAACACCAGTACCCATCTTACCAAGTATTTTTGTATAAATTTGGCCATTTTATTCATAACTAGGTTAGATGGTTAAGACGTGGGGTTAAATCCCCAAACAAGTGAGTTTACTCAACATTACACAGCTCCACATATTACATGTCACACCTGTACTTATATGTTTTGGGAAACATTATTAATTCTTTAATCTCGGCAGGTAATTGTGATTTAGAGTTACAAGAAGCTGAGCAGACAGTTGACCCCCAATATAAGATTATTACCCTGATGTACATCAAGCTTTGTAGGCCTCCAGATAGCCGCCATTACGTGGCACTCTGAGGCACAGGGCCACACCCTAACCTGATGCTACCATTACATAGCCCCATCAACCACTCAGCTAAGACTCACATGTTTCATACTGTAGACTTAGTAGTATACATAATTTAATTTGCTATAATAATAGTAGATTAGACCACCATATGTGGTATGATTTATATATTGAAGACAAGGTAAACATTTTGTGGTTTATGAAGGAGATATCTCAAAGTGGTTTAAGCTACAATTTGTCCCTCCAATTATGTGAGATAAATTCAAGCAGCTGAATCAGTACATATAGTCCACTCAATTAATTATTTACTACTATCTAATTAACTAACTTATTACTAAGAACTAACTAAGAAAAAATAATAAAAAAAAATATCATATTAAAGTTAATTAAAAAATAAATAAATATTGGAGTATTTACAGAATTAAAAAAGAATTAAAGCTGCTAGGAATTTCCCACAGTAGCAGCAGTAGATGAATATGTATGAGTATATGCCGTAGAGTTAATCGTGTGTAGACATAGTGTTAAATAACAGTATGTAGGAAGGATATGTTGAGGAGGTCTAGAGGGGGGCCCCTATCCCTGCCTGGGTAGGAGAGCAACCTTTAAAAATGGGTGGTTAGGGCTAGGGCACGTGAAGGAGGAGGATAGGAGGAGAGGGGAAGGGAGGGGAGCAGGGGAAAGCTTTGACTGATAGCGCGGGGGTCTTTTTTTTGTAGTGAAGTGTATATATTTTGCCAATTCTTTGCCTGTGGCCACCTGAAACAGGTGACAATTTTGCCACCTGTTTCCATTTCCATCACTCTGCAAATACTTACACATGAAAATGTGTAAAAATTCGCTAACCAAAAGTAGTGTTTTCACAAACAACGCCCAGATTTTCATATCAAAGGAACAAAGCAAATAAAATCAGAAGAACACCATTATAAATATAGCACTTTACACTTGCTCATGTTGAATTCCAATAGCCAATTCTCCGACCATCTCTGCAGCTTGTTCAAGTCCTCTTGGAGGATCCTACAATCTTCATCTGTCACAATTCTTCATTAATTTTGAGTCATCCACACACATCGACATATTAGACTCAACTCCTGTAGACATGTCATGTTTGTGTATTAGAAGTAGATTTGGTCCTAGCACTGATCCTTGAGGTATTCAACTCGTTACTTTTCTCGGGTGCGATTTCTTGCTCCTTAATGTTACTTTCTGGTTCCTGCCTTATCGATAATTCCTCTCCCATGTTTCGGCTTTTCCACTTACTTCCACCTGCCTTTCAAGTTTGAATAGTAATTTCCAGTGAGGTACTGTATCAAAGGCCTTTTGGCAGAAATATGCAATCTGCCGATCCTTCCCTGTCCTGCCTTATTCTTCTTACTTTTTTTCTTAGAACTCCTGCGGGTTTGTTAGGTTTCATTCTTCTTCCCTAAACCCAGTGTTGGTGTTTGATTGCATCCCTAATTTTAACTAGTCTCTAAAAGTGTGTAACTAGTCTTAACCTGATTATTCTTTCAAGTACTTTCCAGTGGATGGTTGCCAGTGATACTCGTCTGTAGTTAAATGCCTCTTCTGATATCACATTTGCCTCCTGGCAACTGGGAAACTCTTCCCTCGTAAGTGACTCTTTATAGATCTTTGCCAGAGGCACGCTGAGGGCCTCCGCTGCCTCTTTTAGTATCCACAGTGATTCTCTGGTCTAACTGCTTTAGTTGCATCCAGTGTTGTCAACTGTTTCATTACTGTTACGAGCCCCTTCGTAACTGGGTTCTTTTAAAACTCTATATGATCCTACTCAAGATCAGAGGTCCTCAACCTTGGTGGAATTATATTGTAATGTTAAAGGATATGACATTAAATAGCACTTAAAAATAACCGTTCTTATTATCCATCACCTCTAATATTTACAATTCACTATGAGAGGTCATCCAGAGCATCACTAGCCCTCACACTAGCTAGCATCAAAGATGACAGACATTATTTATATTCCATGAATGACTATTTATATTCCTTTGACGAGGTTTTCAACGCACCACTAGCCCTCATGCTTGCTGCCGTTATTGAGACACTTGCTTGGCGCACTTGCTAGTACGTTCAACCAGTGAAGTCCACAGTGCTCAACAAGCCCCACGGGCTAGCACCTTCCAGTATTGAAGTTCACACTCAATGGTAATCACCGGCGAGTTCACCTTCCTCAACATGGGTCAGTCCAAACACCGTATCGTCTCGATGTCCCAATACCGCACATCCGCTCTCCAGAAACACACTGGAAGAGGGCTTCAGCAACACGCTGACAGGCATCACAAATAATCACGCACAGGGGTAGCTAACACCCTGGCAGAAGTCACTAGCAACATACTAGCAGCACTTCTCAGCAGACGAACACTACTCTCGTCTCCTAACTCCTCTAGGCTAAATCCTGGGTACGTCGGTCCATACAACACTACATAAATCCAGCAGCTAACACATTGCTACTACCGACGGCGGCCACTTTCTTCCCTAACAGGGCCAAGTCAGGAGTTATGGACTGCCCAAGGTGAACTGTTTTACACAGTGCAATCGCCTCATCACGTCACCTCTATGAACATAAACATCATTAGTCAGACAGTATACTGGGTGACGTTAGCATAACACGGTTCCACTGGGGAACTGAAATTGTAATCACAAGCACAATCTAGATGGCGTTGATATCGTTACGCCATCCACCAGAGGTCATCATCATTAATCTCACCTCCTAAATGAGGTATGAAACAAGAGCCTGCCACCGACGCCACACCACCGCCTACAGTTGGCGTTGTCTGTGTCTCACCTAATACCTGGGAGTTGGAGTGCAGGTCCATAGATGGCACCGAAATCGCCACTCCACACTTCAGCAACGGTGTTGATATCATAACATCTCATCTGGGGGTTATCTCCTCCTCAAAGAATGGGAGATGCTCAGGCTCTGGTGTCAACACTCCATGAAAACTGGCGTTCAGTACCTCACAGATTTCCTTATCGCTTTCTGTATATCCGCCCTCCCCATGTTCTGTAGTCTTGTCCCTTACTCATATAAGAAGGAAAATGACAGTGAACGACCATATAGCGATTTAGGTTGTTCTTTCATTTTGATAGCAATTTAGTTCACGTAATTTCTTTCTGATACTCTTATATTTATGTATTCGTTCGTAGCTTCTATTCCGGTTTCCCTCTGCTCTTTGTCCTCTGTACTTCCTCCACTTTCCCCTGATTCTCATTTTTGCTTTTGGCCCTCTTAAAGGATGGGTTATTATATTCCCTTCTACTTTTTCCTTACTATTGGTGTGTGCGCGAGCGTGCGCGTGGATGAATAGGATGCGCATGTTTTGCAGCTGTGTCACACACCTGTTACTTCCCACTATTCATCAGGTGTGCCAATTGCACAAAGGTAAATGACTCACGAGGCTGTGATCGCTGAGAAAAATATAATACATGTTAAAATTCTTAAACAGTCATAAACACTGTTGAGCATTAGAGACATTTGCTCTCTATATCACTGTGTTCAGATTAACCAGCGGCCACTCATGTTTTTACCGTCAAACTGTATTACTTCCGCTATTGCCAGAGGCTTAGCTCAAAAACATGGATTTTTATAAATACGATATAAATCACAGATGAAACACCTGCCATTGTTCACTGCATCAGTACAAGTCCTCTGTCATCTCTCAGAACACGAGTGTATTTCATTAGTATTACAACTGACTGAACGCTCTGCAATATGCGATTATCTTGTTGCACATCTCACACCATTGCAGTTAGTTCTCAGTTTATTCTCGTTGTTGGCTGAATAGCGACAATATCTTGTCTCAGTTAGAACGAAGGAAAGACAATCAC
>WNGS01130104.1:60323-67823 GCA_020271785.1 Procambarus virginalis
AACAGCAGTGGTAATATTTCTGGGGTACTCTCTTACGTTCTGCAGGCATACCACTAGGACCTGGTTGTGGCTCACTGCTTGCTTGTCTAAGAATCTGTCTATAGACAATGGTTTATCCTACGTTTTAACACTTGTCAGTTCTGAGACATCACATTGTCTCACTATGAATGATGTCTTATTTTCCTATTTTCCTCTATCGTCATCCTCACAACTATTTTCTTAGTTTGAACATTACCACTAACTTTCTTGGAACCCATATAATAAGAACTTTTATGTCCATAACCAAAAAAAAAGCACAAAAACACTGAAATTCTTCACTAAGAATTGTGAGGCTTCATACATAGAGGATGACAAAGAAATACAATGGGGCTTCGACATACGATGCTAATCCGTTCCCAGAGATGGATCGTAAGTCGAAATATCGTAAGTTGAAGCGATTTTTCCCGTAAGAAATAAAGGGAATTGAATTAATCCGTTCCCCACCCTCCAAAATATTAACATTCAAATACATTTATACTGAATACAATGTTTTTTTCTAACTACAATACAGTACCAAAGTTTCTCTTACCTTTATGGAGGCTCTTGATGGAGTATGGAAGATGGTGATGAGGGAGAGGAGGAGAGTTGTTATTGTTTGGAAGGGGAGTCCTGGTTGATACCTGGTTGATGGGGTTCTGGGAGTTCTTCTACTCCCCAAGCCCGGCCCGAGGCCAGGCTTGACTTGTGAGAGTTTGGTCCACTAGGCTGTTGCTTGGAGCGGCCCGCAGGCCCACATACCCACCACAGCCCGGCTGGTCCGGCACTCCTTGTAGGAATAAATCTAGTTTCCTCTTGAAGATGTCCACGGTTGTTCCTGCAATATTTCTTATGCTTGCTGGGAGGGTGTTGAACAACCGCGGACCTCTGATGTTTATACAGTGTTCTCTGATTGTGCCTATGGCACCCCTGCTCTTCACTGGTTCTATTCTGCATTTTCTTCCATATCGTTCACTCCAGTACGTTGTTATTTTACTGTGTAGATGTGTGCAGTCCCCTTCCATTGTCACATCAGGCAGTGATGTTTTCTCTGGGGTACTCTCTCCTACATTTTGCCTGAATACCACTAGGACCTGGTTGTGGTTCAGTGCTTGTTTGTCTCACTACAAATTTGTCTAGAGACATTTGTTTTTCCCTTATTTTAACATTAGTCTATAATGATGCATCACAATGTCATTGAATAGGTTAGGCAACGACCTGCTGCAGCTTGATTTGGGTGAGTCGTCTTCAGCAAAGGTTTGCAATTCTTCCCATGCTGCACACATTTTCTTAATTGTTGAGGAAGAGACATTCTGTACTCTTGTTTCTGCTCTATGGTCATCCTTACATGGGTTTCATATGTTCAGCCTTACCACTTGACTTTCCTGGGACTCATGGCGTGATATATAATAATTACTTTAATTTCAAAATGCAAAAAATCACCACAAAAGCGGAATTTCTTATAGGCGCGATCGTCACTTAAGTGGGTAGCTGTAGTAACTGAGGCAAGTCAGACCACGTGACCGGGAACCACGCGCTCGGCCGACCGAACGTGTACCAACAATATCGGAAGTCGACACTATCGGATTGTCGAGTCGCATTTTTTCGATGAAATTTACATCGTAACTCGAAATTATCGTAAGTAGGGGCAATCGTATGTCGAGGTGCCACTGTATATGAAATTCTAAAAAAGCATATGAGGACATGTTAGCACTCCAAATAAACACATGAAAGTGGAAGATCCGACAATTTTTTTATGCGTGAAATCCAAACCCCTGTAAATATAACTGATATCAACACAAGCATAGCAGATTTTGAAAGAAATTGAAAACATGCCCATGCACTCAGCTCTGGGTCCAGATTCATGGAATTCAATATGTATTTATAAAGAAATGTAAGGTTCCAGTAGCACAGGCACTCGGTATAGTGTGGAGGAAGAGCTTGGACACGGGGGAGATACCAGATGCACTTAAAGTAGCAGGCATAGCCCCTCTACACAAGGGAGTGAGCAAGGATTGGCAAAGAATTATAGACCAGTTGCACTAATGTCCCACATAATAAAAGTATTTGAAAGAGTGATTAGGAGTCNAGAGGCTCACACAGTCACAAAATACAGGAGAGAGAGGCTCACACAGTCACAAAATACAGGAGAGAGGCTCACACAGTCACAGAATACAGGAGAGAGGCTCACACAGTCACAGGTACAGGAGAGAGGCTCACACAGTCACAAAATACAGGAGAGAGAGGCTCACACAGTCACAAATACAGGAGAGAGGCTCACAACAGTCATAAAATACAGAGAGAGAGGCCACACAGTCACAAAATACAGGAGAGAGGCTCACACAGTCACAAAATACAGGAGAGAGAGCTCACACAGTCACAAAATACAGGAGAGAGGCTCACACAGTCACAAAATACAGGAGAGAGAGGCTCACACAGTCACAAAATACAGGAGAGAGGCTCACACAGTCACAAAATACAGGAGAGAGAGGCTCACACAGTCATAAAATACAGGAGAGAGAGGCTCACACAGTCACAAATACAGGAGAGAGAGGCTCACACAGTCACAAAATACAGGAGAGAGGCTCACACAGTCACAAAATACAGGAGAGAGGCTCACACAGTCACAAAATACAGGAGAGAGGCTCACACAGTCACAAAATACAGGAGAGAGGCTCACACAGTCACAAAATACAGGGAGAGGCTCACACAGTCACAAAATACAGGAGGCTCACACAGTCACAAAATACAGGAGAGAGGCTCACACAGTCACAAAATACAGGAGAGAGGCTCACACAGTTACAAAATACAGGAGAGAGGCTCACACAGTCACAAAATACAGGAGAGAGGCTCACAAAGACGATACAGTAAGAGAGAATTTCGCACAGCCTCATAATACTGTTAGATGGTATTACCCTCTATTGCGTTAGTTAGACGGTGTCCTAAATGAGCACACACACTGTAGTATGAAGCCAGGCGCTAGAACCTCTTTAGTATGAACCAGTTGTTAGAACCATTCCATGATGAACCAGCGGTTAGAACCACTTTAGTATGAAGCTAGTCGTTAGAACCACAACAGCACGAGAAAAGGCGCTCGGACCAATTCGTTATGAGACCGGGCGCTCGGGTACTTCATTGTGTGGCCGGGCGCTCGGACTACTTCATTATGAGGCCGGGCGCTCGGACCACTTCATTATGTGGCCGGGCGCTCGGACCACTTCATTATGAGGCCGGGCGCTCAGACCACTTCACTATGAGGCCGGGCGCTCAGACCACTTCACTATGAGGCCGGGCGCTCAGACCACTTCACTATGAGGCCGGCGCTCAGACCACTTCACTATGAGGCCGGGCGCTCAGACCACTTCACTATGAGGCCGGGCGCTCAGACCACTTCACTATGAGGCCGGGCGCTCAGACCACTTCACTATGAGGCGGGCGCTCGGACCACTTCATTGTGTGGCCGGGCGCTCGGACCACTTCATTATGTGGCCGGGCGCTCGGACCACTTCATTATGTGGCCGGGCGCTCGGACCACTTCATTTGTGGCCGGGCGCTCGGACCACTTCTTATGAGGCCGGGCGCTCAGACCACTTCATTATGAGGCCGGGCGCTCGGACCACTTCATTATGTGGCCGGGCGCTCGGACCACTTCATTATGTGGCCGGGCGCTCGGACCACTTCATTATGTGGCCGGGCGCTCGGACCACTTCATTATGAGGCCGGGCGCTCGGACCACTTCATTATGTGGCCGGGCGCTCAGACCACTTCATTATGAGGCCGGGCGCTCGGACCACTTCATTATGAGGCCGGGCGCTCGGACCACTTCATTATGAGGCCGGGCGCTCAGACCACTTCATTATGAGGCCGGGCGCTCAGACCACTTCATTATGAGGCCGGGCGCTCAGACCACTTCATTATGAGGCCGGGCGCTCAGACCACTTCATTATGAGGCCGGGCGCTCGGACCACTTCATTATGAGGCCGGGCGCTCAGACCACTTCATTATGAGGCCGGGCGCTCAGACCACTTCATTATGAGGCCGGGCGCTCGGACCACTTCATTATGAGGCCGGGCGCTCAGACCACTTCATTATGAGGCCGGGCGCTCGGACCACTTCATTATGAGGCCGGGCGCTCGGACCACTTCATTATGAGGCCGGGCGCTCGGACCACTTCATTATGAGGCCGGGCGCTCGGACCACTTCATTATGAGGCCGGGCGCTCGGACCACTTCATTATGAGGCCGGGCGCTCGGACCACTTCATTATGAGGCCGGGCGCTCGGACCACTTCATTATGAGGCCGGGCGCTCGGACCACTTCATTATGAGGCCGGGCGCTCGGACCACTTCATTATGAGGCCGGGCGCTCGGACCACTTCATTATGAGGCCGGGCGCTCAGACCACTTCATTATGAGGCCGGGTGCTCGAACCACTTCATTATGAGGCCGGGCGCTCAGACCACTTCACTATGAGGCCGGGCGGTCAGACCACTTCACTATGAGGCCGGGCGTTCAGACCACTTCACTATGAGGCCGGGCGCTCAGACCACTTCACTATGAGGCCGGGCGCACGGACCACTTCATTATGAGGCCGCAGCCCGTTCTCCAAAGAAAGACCCAAAAGTGATTCCATCCACCCGCCAACCCCCAACTGTTTATGAATGAAAAACGTTTAACACGACTCACAACTGTTGACGTTCGAACACTTCCGGAACAAGTGCTTCACTGACGAATTTTGTTCGAACCCCAACACTGTTAATTCTTCACTCACGTACTACAAATACAAATAATCGCCAACAGAACCTAAACACCTAACCTAACCTATGCCTATATATATGCACAATATGCTAATATATTATACTATTAATTTATATTTGTGAAAATTCCTGTTTTTGAATGAACAGCATGTACAAATTAATGAATGCGTCTGTGAGGTCGACAGCGGGATGGAAGGAACTTGAGTCGAGGACGGGTTGGTAAATGCTTAGCCTTAGTAAAAAAAAAGTATAAATAGCCTAAACTACTTTATACTTTTGAGAAACATTTTATGGTGTCTATAAACGTACTTGAATTTGAAATGCTTCACTCATGAACTTCAAATACAAATCATCGCCAAAAGAACCAAAAGACCTAACTCACGCCTAACTATTCACAGAACTTTAATGTATAATATTAATATATAAATAAGAACAAATGCATTAATACAAAATTCGGAAACATTAGTGAAATCGTATTCGAGGAGTGGTGGGGGGGGGGGGGGGTGTTGGGCCGCCGCTTTGTCGAACCTGGCGTGAGGACAGGTCGGAGGCCATGTCTTACAACCACTGAAAGAGGCGACTAGGCGTGAGAACAATTACCATATGAGAAGGCCGCATTTTAGCATGATATATAAAGTATTACATACACAAATTTCAGTGAGAAACACCATGATTCATCCTCACAAAGTTATATTAAAGGCATCAAAGTGCAGGAAGTCTTCCACAGCCTCATGCTGCGACCAGAGACTCTCGTAAGACTAGCGAGTCGTGTCAATATGCTTCAACATTATAAATCTTTAATACGCAACAAAGGATTCACACATCCTGATAATGCAATAGGAAGTGATGTGGTGGAGGCTGACTCCATACATAGTTTCAAGTGTTGATATGATAGAGCCCAATAGGCTCAGGAACCTGTACACGAATTGACTGACAGTCGAGAGACGGAACCAAAGAGCCGAAGCTCAACCCCCGCAAGCAAAGCTAGATGAGTACATCCACTTGCCGACTATATAGCCTCGTACCAACCCGTCAGACGTAGTGCACAACAGTTTAAGTCAATTTGAGTCTGTGTAATTTTGTCGTATATCTTAATTGTTGTCATTTATACTGTTTTCACACATTTAAATTTTATGCTAATTGTTTTTCCACTGTGACGTTCAACTTCCAAGTCATAAGAAGCACAACGTTACAAAGTTTCTCAAACAAATATCCCCATTAATTTTTGCCAACAATATGAAGATTAGTTAGACCAAATGTGAATAAATTCTACTGTAAACACATCATACAGTAAATCTCTAACGCAACTGTTTAATACAGAATAATAACTGTATAATGCAGCATATATTGAAAATGATAACTGTAAAATACAGTATATATACAGAATGATAACTGTAAAATACAGTATATATACAAAATGATAACTGTATAATACAGCAAATATACAGAATGATAACTGTATAATACAGCATAAATAGAAAATATAGTCAGAGAAGGCCTCAGTTAACCAAATAACAAGAGAAGTGAATATCTGACACGTACAACTAACTCATGTGAGTCTCTGTTACGAACCAGACTTCATCGTCGGAGCATGGAGCAGCGACGCCAACCCCATCTGTGAGTCTGATCCCTAAACCCACGCAAAATGGACGATGCCATCTGATGGTGGCAGTATGATACCTGCAAGAGACTCTAGATTCCTGCCTTGGTCAGCCCGAAGAGTCGCTGTAGCTGACCTCTGGTGAGGTGGCGCCAGAAAATCAGCGCCATCTATTGTGGGAGGAGTTGTATGTTTATGTCAGAGTCCGTAAGTAGTATTTCCTAGTGTCCCAGTGTACTGATGACGTGTCTGTATCCACAGAGGCGACGTAGGGCTGCAGTGGTACGAATACAGGCAGTCTACCCAGGGCAGCCTATTATCTCTCTACTCCATTCTGCTTTACGTGAGCAGTGAGCCGCTGCCGAAGAGGAACTGAGTAGTATCTGCTGTCTGCCTGTGAAGTGGCAGTGACCGAATTGTGGTGTCTCGGGACTGGCTAGAGGAAGTGACGACCGACAGTCGGGTGCTATGGAGGAGTGTAACTAGCTAGTTGCAAGAAGCTCCTGCCAGGGGTTCACTACCTTTGTATTTGTTCGTGTAGAGGCCCAGCAGCGCGAGGCTGATGTTCTCTGCCAGCACCAGGCTGGAGAGTGATTGTGGGCGTTCACAAGGAGCACCTATTGAGACTGTAGATAGGCTGGTCCATGGCTAGGGTAGACTCGTTGGTGTTTCCCAGTACTGGTTGGGTTGAAGACGGTACTGTGTGTTGAGGAAACACGGATGTTGACAAGGCTGCATAGCATGAGCATCGAGGAGCGCTTAGTGTCCTATGAGAGAGACACTTGTGTATATATCAGTGTAGTAATACTTCGGTTATGATTCTATATAAGGTGATGGGAAAGTGATATGTGAATATATTGATAAAGGATGAAGTGTTGTATTCCTTTCAACTCCACCCCCATGTTATGTTACATGCATTACCAAGCTCACTCCTTGAAAGCCACTACCGACTTGGGGGTCGGATACTAGTACTTTGGTTCCTCCAGCAAAGAACCCGGTTGCGACCCATAGTGGCCGTAACATTCTCACATAACCACGAGTGAACTTAATGACCCTCACCTGTTATTATTTGAGCGATCCTCACTAATTGTTAGAGAGCTGTGGGGAACAGACTTGAGAGATTTATATTT
>WNGS01130110.1:0-12923 GCA_020271785.1 Procambarus virginalis
ATGAAAAATGTAGGTTCGAAACGTCGTGCGATTTTATAATAAGTGTAATACATTCTTCAGCTATTCATTCTTTTCATCACCTAGAAAAACAAACACGACTTTTGGTGAACTCCTCTTCCAGCTGAACCCTGATGCAAGAGCACTAGTAAGAGGGTTAGAAGCCCTAAATCAGAAAATAGTAAATACGGAATATTCTGTCATATGTAATGAGACATGCATAAAAGAAAACCTGCTGCCCATATACACCAATATATATATATAGAGAAGCCATTACAGGTTCTTGTCAACAACGGCTTCTCTAATGGTTTTGTTGAAGACATCATAAAAAGAAAAGTAAAATGCCATGCAACCTCTGAAGAGTCAACTAACACAACACATGTACCCCCTATTTGACTATATTACACTATATTACAGGAACTTCTTTTCGACAGCTCATAAAACGGAGGAAAGGGTCCTGAAAGATATTGTTGATAGGAACGTTATCCCTACAGACAAAAATCAGAAAATACAATTGACGATAAACTATAAAACCAAAAAAACGGCCAAACTACTCATGAAAAACTCTCCAGATACAAAGCAGAACGCCTTGAAGGAAACCAACGTCGTCTATTCCTTCAAATGCCTACTTAGGGACTGTAGTAGTAGTAGGCATCCATCAGTCTCAAAAGACTATGGAGTTGCGCTCTGGTTGTCGGTCTGGAGTGGCCTCACCAGGGCGCAAAGCCAGGGTAGGTTGATTCGGGGGAGAAGCTGTTACCCAGGCAGCAGGTCCCCCCTCTCCACGGCGCTGAAAGTCTCCAATGGAAAGGCAAACGCCAATACGATTGGTTCCAGCGCCGTCGCAGGAACTGTGAGTTCCGGGGTTGACCTCGAAGGTGGTGAAGAAGGGCACAGGGACCTCCAACCCGGAGACCGCCGTGGTCGGGCCGGAGAAGAACCACCCCATCAAGGGCATGAACGACCCCAGCCTCCTGAAGCAGAGCCTGGGAGCCGCACGGCCCTCGGGAGGTGGACGTCCCGGTCCCGCACCTACGGGTTCCAGACAAGGATCGTCACAGCCCCTTTTCACCCGAGGCCGCCCTCCTTCAAGACCAAGTAGAAGGAAGAGTGATAATTATTAAATACAACAATCATTATTATGATAATATAATATTATTATATAATAATATTGGGACTGTAAGCCCCAAAGAACTCAGTATATAGGCAAGACAACAACGTCTCTTTCCAGGCGATTAACAATGCATAAACAACAGGGCTCCAAAAAGGAACATATAATCTCCTCTCACAACCAGACCATCACCAGAGAAATCTTAACAAACAAAACAGAAATCATTGATAGATACAGCGATAGCAGGAGGCTCGACATCCAACCCGTCCTCTTGAAAATAATGTCACTTTGGCTGGTATGCGCGCTATGGCCAAATTTGGACGTAATTTGAAATGAAATCGACTCACAAAAGTGACGTTCTGTTCCGTTTTCTATTTGAGTCGTCCGGCGTACGCGCGGAGGTTATGAGAGGACACTTTAAATTAACGTTTTTCATAACGTTTTGAAACTTTATGAGAATTTCCTGCCCACCTAACCTATCAGAGGACCCTTAACTTACTGTGGTTGAAAAAAAAATCCCAAATTTATTTTCATTTTTTTTTTTCATTTTCAAATTACGTCCAAATTCGGCCATACGGGCAAACGGCCAAAAGCGACGTTCTTTTTAAGAGGACAGGTTGCGACATCTGCGAGGCACTACACATCAAAAAGTCAACACCAGCAATCAACAGCCAATTAATGCACAACTATGTTCTTTACTGGGTCTGCAAAGATGACAGATTAATGTTAGAGAACATAACTAAACTGATGAAAAACATTCCCGAGTCACAGAGATTACCATTCACAGACAAGCTACCAGTGATATATGCAGACTGGGATAAGACAACATTGGTTAACGACCAAAACCCAGGAACAGATAGTTTAGAGAACCGCAGCAGTAATGTGGAGGAAGAGGGTATTGTAGTACATAATAGCAGCAATATTGCAGAGTCAGGTAATATAAACGATGTGAGCAACAGTGAGACAGAGTGCATAAATGAAGGAATTGGGACGAAAAGCGGAGATGGCTCCAATAAAGAGGTAGACAAGACAGACACAGATATAAATACCTTGAAAAACGCAAAACCGGAACACATTTGCAAATTCTACGCTAAAGGAATATGCAAATATGGAAAATTAGGAACAAAATGCCATTTTCTGCATCCTCGAAAATGCAGGAACATGTTGGCGAGGGGTACATGCCGTTTTGGAACAGGGTGTAGATACTTCCACCCCAAATTATGTCAATTTCAATTAGGGACAAAAAATGCTACATCTTCAGTGTCCGGAATTCCACGTGAGAGGTACACAACGTTATAGACGGGAAAATCAGTATGACACTACTGGCAATTTTTTAGAGGAAGGCAGAAACAGAGCAGAAAATATAAGAGAGAGGAACAGTCAGATGGAACCACCACAGGATTACAGAGGGGAAGGGAGATACCCACAAGTCTGGAATACACATTACCAACAAACACACAGGTACTACACCACACAACACTCGCCCCACTACCGAAACTGGACGAATCACTTCGAAAACAACACACCCTGGACGCAAACACAGTGGCCCCCTTACCAGAGCCTCAGATATTAACACCAAGTAAGGCATCCAGCACTTCCACTACCACGATAACATCATTTATATTTGCCAACATTCAAGGTATAAAAACACGCAAATCCAACAAAGTTCACTTTATAGATGGTCTCCTTCATGAGGCAAATGCAGTGTTTGCAGCCCTAACAGAAACCCACACAAAGGACTACCATGATGGTGAAATATGGATCTCAGAGTACAATCTTTTCAGATGTGATAGGAAACACCGGCTTCAGGGTGGGGTCAGCCTATACATCAAAGACACACTCATCTGTACTGAGCTGCTAAACACCTCAAATGATATGGTGGAAGTGCTGATAATCAAAATAGAGATTATAAATGTAGTTATTGTCCTTGTATATAAGTCACCGGAGGCAAACCCTCAGCAGTTTAAAGACCAACTAATGAAAGTAGAACACTGCTTGGAAAACCTCACAAATCCAGCTCCGAACATCATCCTGCTTGGGGACTTCAACCTACGGCACCTGAAATGGAAGCACCTGGCTAATACAGTAATATCAGAAAGAATACCAGGAAGTAGCCTTAATGAACAGGCACATGCAAATGACCTGCTACGGATGTGCGACAGGTTTGCCTTAAACCAGCAAATAGTAGAACCAACCAGGAAGGAGAACACGCTGGACCTCATTTTCACTAATAATGATGAATTGATCAGGAACATAATGATTACAAATACCTGTTACTCAGATCACAACTTAATTGAAGTTATGACAACCATGGGGAATAGACCTTCAAAACCAGTCCAGATTCCCGGTGGAGGAGATTTCAGCAAATTCAACTTCAATAATAAACAGATAAACTGGGAGCAAATAAACCAGGACTTCACAGAAATAAACTGGGAAGAACAGCTAGGAAATGCGAACCTGAACCAGTGCCTGGAAAAAATAAGCTCAGTAGCACTAGAAATATGTACAAACCGCATCCCCCTAAGAAAAAAGAGGAAGAGATGCAGATTGGAACGAGAACGTCGTTCCCTATATAGGCGAAGAAAACGAATCGCGGTACAACTTGAGAGTCGCACCCTATCTCAGGAACGGCGAAGAAGGTTAGGTAGCGAAATAGGAAAAATTGAACTCAAGCTACAAGAATCATACAAAACGCAGGAGAGGGAAAGAGAGCAAAAGGCCATCAGTGAAATAGAGAGAAACCCGAAATATTTTTTCTCCTATGCAAAATCAAGATCAAAAACCACATCTAGTATCGGGCCCCTGCGAAAGGAAGATGGAACTTTCACCGATGACAACAAAGAAATGAGCGAGCTACTGAGGAAGCAATACGACTCTGTCTTCAGCGAGCCATTAAACGCACTAAAGATCGATAACCCAAATGAATTTTTCATGGATATGATACCAACATCAAATCATATATCAGACGTCACCCTATCCCCACTGGATTTTGAAGAAGCCATAAACAGTATGCCTATGCACTCCGCACCAGGCCCGGATTCTTGGAACTCCATATTCATCAAGAACTGTAAAAAAACACTATCGCAGGCCCTTCACATTCTGTGGAGACAAAGCCTAGATACTGGCGTTATTCCTGATATACTAAAAACAGCAGAGATAGCACCACTTCATAAAGGAGGAAATAAGGCAGAGGCAAAAAATTACAGACCGATAGCACTAACATCGCACATCATAAAAATTTTGAGAGAGTGCTAAGAAGTAAGATCACAAAATACATGGAATCACAGCATCTCCATAACCCCGGACAACATGGTTTCAGAACAGGGCGCTCTTGCCTGTCGCAGTTGCTGGACCACTATGATATGGCATTAGATGCTATGGAAGACAAACAAAACGCTGATGTAATTTACACAGATTTCGCAAAAGCTTTTGATAAATGTGACCATGGTGTTATTGCCCATAAAATGCGCTCAAAAGGAATTACCGGAAAAGTAGGCAGATGGATCTACAATTTCCTGACCAACAGAACCCAATGTGTAATAGTCAACAAAATAAAATCCAACCCGTCAACCGTTAAGAGCTCAGTCCCCCAGGGTACTGTGCTTGCTCCAGTACTTTTTCTCATCCTCATATCGGACATAGACAAGAGCACAACCTATAGCACTGTATCATCCTTTGCAGATGACACTAGGATCTTCATGAGAGTAGGCAACATAGAGGACACGGCGAACCTCCAGTCAGATGTAGATCAGGTCTTTCTATGGGCTACAGAAAATAATATGGTGTTTAACGAAGACAAGTTCCAGCTCATGCGCTATGGAAAAAATGAAAATATAAAAACGGAAACCACGTACAAAACTCAGGCAAATCATAACATAGAACGAAAAGGCAATGTAAAGGATCTGGGTGTACTCATGTCGGAAGACCTTACCTTTAAAGAACACAATAAAGTAGCCGTCACAACTGCAAGAAAAATGACAGGTTGGATAACAAGAACTTTTCACACTAGAGATGCTATACCGATGATGACACTTTTCAAAACGCTTGTGCTCTCTAGAGTGGAGTACTGCTGCACAATGACAGCCCCTTTCACTGCTGGTGAAATTGCTGACCTGGAGAGCGTGCAGAGGTCCTTTACTGCTAGAATCCACTCGGTAAAACATCTAAACTATTGGGACCGACTTAAGAGCCTAAATCTGTATTCCCTTGAGCGCAGGCGGGAGAGATACATAATAATTTACACGTGGAAAATATTAGAGGGGCTGGTCCCAAACCTGCACACAGAAATAACATCACATGAGACCAGAAGACATGGCAGGATGTGCAGAATACCCCCGTTGAAAAGCAGAGGTGCAACTGGTACTCTGAGAGAGAACTCTATCAACATCAGAGGCCCGAGACTGTTCAACACGCTTCCACTACACATAAGGGACATAACTGGCAAACCCCTCACAGTGTTCAAGAGAGAACTGGATAAGCACCTCCAAAGGATACCTGATCAACTAGGCTGTGACTCATACGTCAGGCTGCGAGCAGCCGCGTCCAACAGCCTGGTTGATCAGTCCAGCAACCAGGAGGCCTGGTCGATGACCGGGCCGCGGGGACGATAAGCCCCGGAAGCACCTCAAGGTATCCTCAAGGTAAGGTAAGGTACCCATTTCAAGACTACGAAGCAATATAGAAGCATCAAGAGGAAGTATGGGCCAATAGGCCCTGTGCAGTTACTTCCATTCTTATGTTCTTATATCCAATTAATACCCACAGTTTCGTGTTTTGTCTTGTGTTTGTCACAAGTTTGTTCACCTCACCCAAAACTGTTGTACCATATCACCTCACCCAAATGCGCGTATAAGTATGACGGATTTGCATGTTTACAGGTTACACTTTTGTGTAAACTAAATTCTTTGAAAATGTAAAAAGTTATTACAAAACACGTTCAGACGTCACATCAAACTAGAAATAAAAAGGAATTTTGGAGAACTGATTTTTCAATTACGATCGACAGTGAAAAGAAATATAAGAAATATTGAGAAAATTCGTGTTAGAATTATTAATCATACCTTTTCGGTCATATTTAACAACATATATATATATATATATATTATATTATATATATATATATATATATATATATATATATATAATATATATATATATATATATATATAAATATATATATATATATATAATATATATATATATATATATATATAATATATAAATATATATATATATATATATATATATATTATATATATATATATATATATATATATATATATATATATATATATATATATATATATATATATATATATATATATTGTGATGATAATCTCTTCCCAGAGATTTAGCCAGCTCTTCTCTTCCTTCATCACGTTCTACATAATACTCAAGATACGTTTTACAGTGGCTTAAACGTATATATCAAGACCAGCCAGCACCTGCATACTCCCCCTCCCCCCATTCCTGCACACCTGGTCGACGCGCCGAACCCTTCAACTGCCAAACTACCTGTGACCGGCATCCCTGCATTCTCATTGGCCGTTCGAGAACTCACCACTTCAGTTCTACGCCAATCACATTCCTCGCCAAGGCAACGTCCGGATCACTGGCAGCTCTACTACTCAGAATATCTCGTGCTCTCATGCTATGAACACCTGTTTGCCTCACCTCGTGTGATCAAGTAGAGGCTTATAGCTAGCGCATATATTCCCAGCACCATTATTATATATTGTTTATTATATATTTCCCTTGTGTTCCATATTGCCCTCTGGTTAACGTAATTTACTTTTATGTTAGTTCTTGTTCATTTGTTATACAGTCACGTTATTCAGCCAAGAAATTGTCTTTATTTTACTTTGCTTTTTTTTTATTTATTAAATGTCATTTTTATCTTTTGTGTTTTCGTGTATCTTACCTTACCTTACCACAGATTATCAGACAAGCAGTCATTCTTTTTTCTCTTTTTTTTATAACTTACATATATGTGACCCAGCATTGACATCTGCCATTTGGAAGACTGCCGACCACCATTTCCAACACGTTACCGTCACAATATATATATATATATATATATATATATATATATATATATATATATATATATATATATATATATATATATATATATATATATAGCATGTATGTAGCAGCGCACCCATTTGCATCAGGGAAATATACAGACCTTCTAAGGAAAGTGAATGAACGGTCTGAAAATCTTGATGCTGCAGCCACCATCAAAGCATGGCATAATTTGCTCCTGTTTGGCAATATTTGCTTAGGCGTACCTGCAAGAGGAGGCAAGTCACTAGCCTCATCAGTCACTAGGGCAATAAATAATTTCCCCATTGCTGACAACTTGATCCCCATCCCTCCTCAACGCAAAAACCGTCGTGGAAGACCCAAGAGTTCCAATGATAATTTTAAGCTTGGAACACAAGTGACCAAGAAAATTGAAGAGGGCAACACAGTAGGGGCAATTAGGTTACTTAGCAGTGAAGAAACAATCGCTCCTAGGAATACAGCAACTGCCGACTCACTGAGAGAGAAGCACCCTCCCAGAGTACCATGGGAACCCACTTCTCGGGACACAAATGTCCCAGACATGGGACCTCTATTCCTCCAAGCATCAGATGTATACAAAGCCATCATGTCATTTCCGCCAGGCTTAGCAGGGGGATACACTGGAGTAAGACCTCAGCACCTCAAGGAGATGCCAAACCCAGTTCTCGGCGAAGTGTCCGAGACACTACTGTCAGAGGTCACGAAGTTTGTCAACGACTGTCTCTCCGGGTTGATCCCAGATACAATTAAACCCTTCTTCTTCGGAGCATCCCTTTGTGCCCTTAAGAAGAAGGATGGTGGAGTCAGACCCATTACAGTGGGTAACACACTTCGGCGCCTTGTTGCTAGGGCAGCTGTCAGAAAAATCAGCATAGACGCTGCAACGATGCTTCGACCCCATCAACTAGGTTTTGGTGTCCCCCATGGCTGTGAAGCAGCAGCTCATGCAGCACAAGCCTATGTCAAGGACCTCCCAGAAAATAAGGCATTAATTAAATTAGACTTTAAAAATGCCTTCAACTAGGTAAAAGGGATGTGGTACTAGAAGCAGTTCGAACCAGCTTTCCTTGTCTACTTCCTTTCGTTTCAGCAGGGTACAGTAAGGAATCGACACTGTTGTTTGGGGAACATGAAGTTGTTTCCGCAGAAGGTGTCCAGCAGGGAGACCCACTTGCCCTTTTCTTTTCTGCATGGCAGCTAAGGAAGTCACAAGCAGGTTGTCCAGCGAATTCAACATCTGGTTCCTAGACGATGGCACCCTGGCAGGGACACAGGAATCCCTGCTAGGAGATCTTCAGCTAGTGAAATCTAGGGGAGAGGAGTTAGGCCTTACACTAAATCCATCAAAGTGTGAAATCATCTCATCCAGTCAACCAATCATAGATGCAGTACGAATCTTATTGCCAGGAGCCCAAGTGATCGCTCCCACCGACAGTGTGCTGCTAGGGGCACCTCTGGGCTCGAACGCCATTGAGGTAGTCCTCGAAGAAAAGCTTAAAGACCTGAGGAGCATGGAGGCGCGAATGCTTTGGATGCTCACGATGCTTTGTACCTTCTTACAAGGTGCCTGGCCTTGCCCAGACTTACCTATTTCCTCAGGTGTGCTCTGTTATGTACTCATAGCTGCTACGTAATAAATGTAAATAAACTTTTGTTCTATCAACTGTATATGTATATATATATTATAATTATCGTGTGGTGTGGCAATGTCAGGGGTACAGGAGCGCGGTGGCATCTTCACACGTCTAATACCTGTGAGATTCGGGAAAGAGATTTTGCTGGACCTGTTCAGTTGGGAGCTCCAGATGTTACTTTTTAAATATTCATTGATTCATAATATACAGTAATTACGCAGTTAGCATTGTACTTATTATTTTTGGAAATACCTATTATGTTTATTTTACATTATGATGTACTTTGAGAACCAGTGGTGGTTAAATTAATCTTAAATATTAAAAAGTCATTATTTTCCATCCCTCATCCTGATGAGGTGGAGGGGGAGAGGATTATGGGTAGAGTCGCAGCAGAGTGAGTCAGTCGCTGTTTTGGACTCGGAGGTGAACCTTGTTGGAGTTAAGTCTGAGTTTTTGTTCTTGTCTTTAGTAGTTATTTGTTCTGGGAGAGACAGTTTATATTGTTTGTTGTAATAAGTGAAATATAGTGATCATCTGTAAGTATATATTAATGAAATTATAATTGTTTAAACTTATGCATATTTCTTCTTTCCTAAAGAAATATTTATATTATTGCTCATTACTTATTATGGAGTTATACTGGTGACCCGCTTTAGACAACCGCAGTGGTAAAATCCCTAGACTCTTAAGTTATATGGTTGTAGGATCACGAGCAGTAACAAACGATAGGTAACATAGAGTTATGGGGGCCTGTGCCGGGAAATATTGTTCCCACTTAAACTTAACTGTGCTAATCTAACCTTGCCTTCCTAGGTACCAGTGTCTTGTGTGTTTTCTGCTAATAACTATTCCATGTGCCATGCAAGCCTTCCTGTGTGTCAAGTAACAACGTTTCACGATTTTGAGGTAAGTCATCCTATAAATTTTGTTTGTGCAGTGAGGCCAAGCGAATTTTCAGTGTTGTAACAATTTTAAAGTGTAGTGCAGTGCCATTGTGTTAATTATTATTGTGAATCAAGTGCCAAGTGTTAGTCACGATGGAGGATCAAGTGTTGTCGCTGTTGACTAACCCAAACTTTGAGGGAATTAAAAACCTAACAAAGTCTGCGTTAATAAATATGGCCAGTAAGCTAGAATTAACAGCCAGAAATAACATGACTAAGGCACAAATCCTGAGAGTCATAGTGACACATTTTGTTGAGAACGGAGAATTAGGAGAAGAAATTCTGGAGGAAGTTAGAGAAGAGACTAGTGAGCAAATTGCTTTAAGGCGTCTTGAGTTAGATGCACAAGTAACATATGCTAAACTTGAGGCTCAAGAAAAAAGCAAACGAATTTGCAAGGCAACAAAAATTATTAGAGATTGAAGCTCAAAAGCAACAGACATTATTAGAGCTTGAGACTAAACGTTTAGAGGTTGAGGCACAAAAACAGAGAGTTGTAGTTGAGTTGCAACTAGAAGCAACAAGGAAGGAACAATTAGAGATTCAACAACAAATGGCTGACACTCATTTCAGGCTTGAAACACAGCGTATGGCAGCTGGGCATGGAAATACTAGTAACGTTTCAATTAATAATGATAATAATCCCATAAGGATGAATAAGTATATAGAATTACCCAAGTTTAATGAGGAGGATCCTGAGGTTTTCTTTGCACATTTTAATAAGATTGCAGTCAGTATGAACTGGCCAAGAGATCAATGGTGTTATGGTTGTGGTCAGAGAAACAATCTTCGTCCTCATGGTTTTATTCTCCGCCAGTAACAACAACAAAACAATAATCAGGTACATGAAATATTGTTAACAAGATCATAAAAAAAGAGCATCTGCTCCAAACATGCTACCTCCAACATCTGTAGTACTCAATCCCAACATTCCTCCCCTTTTAAATAAACTCTATCCCTACACGTTAAGTCTATCAGGCGGTCGTATGACTCTTCCTGATTTTCTCAACTGGAAGTCCTGACCTGTTACTTCTGGGAAACATTCGTCTGAATTACTCCTTGTAGAGTCCATAGGGTTGACTGTATCCCCATAACCCTCTGCTGCCCCTTGCTCTGCCTCACGGTCACCTGCAGGTGCTGCTATCCCTTCATTATTAGGATGGATATCACTAGTTGCCCCACCCCCACCTGAAGGGTCTTCAAAATTCCCTGTGAACCTTGGCATGAGCTGATCGGCATGCCTTTTCCAATTAATGTTCCCAAACTCTGCACTTGCACAGTGAAGTTCCTGCGGCCCAGGACTTCCCTAATTTTCCCTTCCACCCAGGGCTTTCCACTTCCAAAATTCCTTGCATATACTGCATCCCCCTCATTAAACAACAATTCCTCTCCCTGAGCCAACTGACTGGCCAAGCTAGTTACCGATTTCTCTTTATTGGGATCTGTCTTTACTGCTTCCATGTGCACTTTAAAGTGTCTATTAAACAGTAATTCAGAAGGAGATTTACCAGTAGTAGAATGAACAGTTTTTGATTATATAAAAATCTACAAAGCCTTGTATTAATAGTACCTTCCGTAAACCGCTTTAACCCTTCTTTCAAGGATCTCACTGCTCTCTCTGCTAGACCATTTGAAGAAGGATTATAGGGGGCAGGTGTTACATGTTTAATACCATTTTTTCTAAAAAAATCCTCCATTTCCACAGAAACAAAATAAGGAGCATTGTCTGAGACAATTATGTCTGGCAATCCAAAATTACAAAATGTTTTCCTTAGTAATTCACAAGTTACAGATGATGTGGTGGAATTACACACATGCACATCCAGAAATTTGGTGTATGAATCCACCACCACTAGGTAATATTTATTATCCATAGGTCCCGCATAATCTACATGAAGTCTAGACCAGGGTTTTCCAGTGCATGGCCAAGAAAGTACTGGGGCCTGGGGTTTCTGATAATTCTTAAAGCAAATATGACAATTTTTTGTTACCTCAGCAATATCCTGGTCTATTTTTGGCCACCAAACCCAACTTCTAGCTTCTGCTTTCATAGCATTTATGCCATTATGGCCTACATGCAGCTGTTCCAAATCTTACATCTCAGTTCCCCAGGCACCACCACTCTATTCCTATACGAGTACATCCTGAGGCACGCATACTCTGACAATAACAAATTATCATTCCAACCATATTTGACATATTTCAACAACATAATTTGGGATCTCTACCAGTTGCCTTCCTAATAGTCTGGAATGAAATATCCTCAAAAGACATAGCTTCCACCAGGTTAACATACTCCACTGGAATACTGGAATTTAATTCTTCTGTCACAGGCAATCTACTTAATGCATCAGCTACTACATTATCCTTGCCTGGCTTAAACTCTAAATCATACTCAAACTGTGAGAGTAGTAATGCCCATCTTTGAATTCTAGCATTGGCATTAACTGGAATTTGCTTACCTCTGCCAAACAATCCTAGCAGGGGTTTATGATCTGTTCTAGCAAGAAATTTCCTCCCCAGCAGAAAATACCTCAGTTTCTTTACAGCATATACCAAAGCTAAAGCTTCTTTATCTAACTGAGAATAATTCTGTTCCGCAGGAGATAATTTCTTGCTAGCAAAATATACTACTTTATCCTGACCATCTACTTCCTGTAATAATACACAACTCACTCCTACTGGGGAAGCATCTACCTCCAGTTTTAATGGGAGTCTACCTGTAAAATTAGTGAGCACTGGAGAATTGATCAATTCCTGCTTAATATTCCTGAATGCATTTTCCTCTCTTGCTGCCCACTTAAATCTAGCCCTTTTTTCAACAATTCATACAAGGGTGCTAATTTTGTTGAAAAGTTCTTCACAAACTTACAAAAATATGTAACCATCCCAACAAAAGACCCTGTCCCCAACTGATGTTGGGGCTGGGGCATCTATTATAGCAGCTACATTTTTGTGAGAAGGAGTAAAGCCCTTACCTGAAATATGGTACCCCAGGTATTCAATGGCCTTGGTCTTCAACGTTGTTTTTCCCTTATTAATCTTCACATTGTGCTTTTGCAAAAGATTCAAAACTTGTTCTAATCTAGCATCATGCACTTCCTCATTCTCTCCACATACAATAATGTCATCTAAAAAACTAGCACACACCTTCAATGTTAACTAAACAAC
>WNGS01130110.1:18840-60190 GCA_020271785.1 Procambarus virginalis
GTGCACTTTAAAGTGTCTATTAAACAGTAATTCAGAAGGAGATTTACCAGTAGTAGAATGAACAGTTTCTTTGATTATATAAAAATCTACAAAGCCTTGTATTAATAGTACCTTCCGTAAACCGCTTTAACCCTTCTTTCAAGGATCTCACTGCTCTCTCTGCTAGACCATTTGAAGAAGGATTATAGGGGGCAGGTGTTACATGTTTAATACCATTTTTTTCTAAAAAAATCCTCCATTTCCACAGAAACAAAATAAGGAGCATTGTCTGAGACAATTATGTCTGGCAATCCAAAATTACAAAATGTTTTCCTTAGTAATTCACAAGTTACAGATGATGTGGTGGAATTACACACATGCACATCCAGAAATTTGGTGTATGAATCCACCACCACTAGGTAATATTTATTATCCATAGGTCCCGCATAATCTACATGAAGTCTAGACCAGGGTTTTCCAGTGCATGGCCAAGAAAGTACTGGGGCCTGGGGTTTCTGATAATTCTTAAAGCAAATATGACAATTTTTTGTTACCTCAGCAATATCCTGGTCTATTTTTGGCCACCAAACCCAACTTCTAGCTTCTGCTTTCATAGCATTTATGCCATTATGGCCTACATGCAGCTGTTCCAAAATCTTACATCTCAGTTCCCCAGGCACCACCACTCTATTCCACGCATACTCTGAGGCACAGCATACTCTGACAATAACAAATTATCATTCCAACCATATTTGACATATTTCAACAACATTAATTTGGGATCTCTACCAGTTGCCTTCCTAATAGTCTGGAATGAAATATCCTCAAAAGACATAGCTTCCACCAGGTTAACATACTCCACTGGAATACTGGAATTTAATTCTTCTGTCACAGGCAATCTACTTAATGCATCAGCTACTACATTATCCTTGCCTGGCTTAAACTCTAAATCATACTCAAACTGTGAGAGTAGTAATGCCCATCTCTGAATTCTAGCATTGGCATTAACTGGAATTGCTTACCTCTGCCAAACAATCCTAGCAGGGGTTTATGATCTGTTCTAGCAAGAAATTTCCTCCCCAGCAGAAAATACCTCAGTTTCTTTACAGCATATACCAAAGCTAAAGCTTCTTTATCTAACTGAGAATAATTCTGTTCCGCAGGAGATAATTTCTTGCTAGCAAAATATACTACTTTATCCTGACCATCTACTTCCTGTAATAATACACAACCCACTCCTACTGGGGAAGCATCTACCTCCAGTTTTAATGGGAGTCTACCTGTAAAATTAGTGAGCACTGGAGAATTGATCAATTCCTGCTTAATATTCCTGAATGCATTTTCCTCTCTTGCTGCCCACTTAAATCTAGCCCTTTTTTCAACAATTCATACAAGGGTGCTAATTTTGTTGAAAAGTTCTTCACAAACTTACAAAAATATGTAACCATCCCAACAAAAGACACTTCCCCAACTGATGTTGGGGCTGGGGCATCTATTATAGCAGCTACATTTTTGTGAGAAGGAGTAAAGCCCTTACCTGAAATATGGTACCCCAGGTATTCAATGGCCTTGGTCTTCAACGTTGTTTTTCCCTTATTAATCTTCACATTGTGCTTTTGCAAAAGATTCAAAACTTGTTCTAATCTAGCATCATGCACTTCCTCATTCTCTCCACATACAATAATGTCATCTAAAAAACTAGCCACACCTTCAATGTTAACTAACAACTGGGACATGAATCTCTGAAAAATTGCTGGAGACGAGGAGAGTCCAAAAGGAAGTCTTTTATACTTAAATAACCCCTTGTGGGTATTAATCACTAACAATTTCTGGCTCTCCTCCTCTACAGGAATTTGCAAGTAAGCATCCTTCAGGTCAATCTTAGAAAAAATTGCTCCTTTGCAGACCACTGACAATAACTCATCTATCTTAGGTAAAGGATACTTCTCACAGTGTATGCGGTTGTTCAGTTCCTTGAAGTCTGCACAGATTCTCAAAGATTTCCTATCTGCCTTCAACACTGGTACAATTGGGGCTGCCCACTCACTATGTGTAATTGGCTCTAAGATGCCTTCTGCCACATGCTTTTCCAGGGCTGATTCTACCAATTGCTTGTAATGAAACGGCACTGTTCTTGCCTTGAAAAATTTAGGTGAAGCCCCACTTTTCAGGTGAATTTTTGCCACCATGCTATTAATTGGCTTATCTGCCTCCACTGAATATTTATCTAACATTTGTTCGGCACTTTTAATTGTTTTAACTATCGACAATTCATCTAGGCCCGCCAAGAAAATTCCCACTTTTTCCATGAGATCCTTACCACATAGGCTAGGATTATGTGAATCCACTACATAAAAATCCTGGACAATTTCTTTTCCATTATAACCTACTTTTGCCGACACCTTGCCATAGACCTTAATCGGTACATTATCATAAGCACTTAAAGATTTTTTACCTGGTTTTACATTCAATTGCAAGGTATCTGCCCAATCTCTAGACAATGTTGACACTGCCGCACCAGTGTCCAGTTCCAAGGGAACTAACTTCCCATTAATTACAAAATTCACCACTTGTGACTTCACTGAACATACCTTTTCTTTCACCGAATATAGTCGGTTTTCCTCACCTGCAGCTTCTTCAGACGGTTTACCTTCCTCTACCGCCTTGACTACAGTACCACTACCTCTTCTTCCTGCATTACCTGGTCGTCTCCTCTCCCAGGCCTTGTTGTTCCTGTTCAGAAATTCCCTACACACTCTCTGCAAGTGTCCCTCCTTGTTACAAAAGTTGCATATATATGCACGAAACTTGCACTTGCTACTTATGTGCCTGTATCCACAGTGTTTGCATCTGGTCTGGCCCTGTACGACCATAATTTCCTGAGTAGAAGTCTTACTTCCAAAAGCCCTTTCCAGGTTCAATATCTTCTCGAGCACTGTCCATGAAGTCATCGATTGTAGATCCAAATTTTCTGCCACCAGGTTAGGGAAATAATCCTCCTTTTCCACTGCCATGAACAACTGGTCCCTAACCCTACCGTCCAACTGTGCTCCGAAGTTGCAGAGGTTAGCCAAAGCCTTCAAATCCGCAAATAAATCCTGTACTGATTCGTGCTGCTTTTTCGTCCTCTTCTGGAAATCCATCAAACTCCTGTGATATGATGGTTTCACCACATACTGACGTTTAAGCAGAGCAATCAGGTCTACATAGGTCTTCGTGTGAGGTAGCTCCGGTGCACACAAATTTCCGAGAACACTATATGCTTCCGAGCCCAGTGAAACTAAGAGTACCGCTTTCTTGTTGGCGTCCTCCTTAATCTCCCGGCACTGAAAGTGTGCTTCCAGCAGGCTGAGCCACAGGTCCAACGAGATCTTGGCAGTGTTTAACGGCTCCATTGACATGAGCGGCGTAGTCATTGTCACGGTGGTAGCACACTGTACTGTTGTGCGCGAAGCGTCCACTCGTCCACACGACGTACCCTGCTCTCTCTTGATCCTCACACCACATCTCGTACCCATGCTCTCTGCCGGAGATGTTTAATCCTCGTCGCCACTGTTATGGTTGTGGTCAGAGAAACAATCTTCGTCCTCATGGTTTTATTCTCCGCCAGTAACAACAACAAAACAATAATCAGGTACATGAAATATTGTTAACAAGATCATAAACAAAAGAGCATCTGCTCCAAACATGCTACCTCCAACATCTGTAGTACTCAATCCCAACAAATGGGTAGCAATCATGCAGTCTCAATTTAAGGGGCGTAGTCAGGAGGTTTTTACATCTCTACCTGACGCTCATAGTTTTGATTATGAATTTGTAAAGAAAAGCATCTTAAATGCTTATCAATTAAATCCAGAGGCACACAGGCAAAAGTTTAGGAACCTAAGGAGAGTAAGTGATCAGACAATAGCTGATTTTACTCGTCAAAAGACGAACTATTGCAACAGATGGTTAAAGTCACTTTCAGTAACAGAGTATGATGCTCTAAAGAATCTTCTTATCATGGAAGAAGTATTGTCATGTCTCCCAGACAAATTGTCTACTTTTATGGCAGAACAAAAGAATGTAACAGACATTTATGAGCTGTCAAAGCTCACTGGTGAGCATGAGTTGTTGACTAAGGCACAGCTTACTGCCTATTTACCTAAGTTTAATCGTAAAGTAAATCATAATGCTCACAGAACTCCTTATCAGAATCCCTCCAGTCCTAGTGCTCCAGTTACTCCCATGAGCTCTTTTCTTACAAAACCTAATCCTGCTACTTCATTGTCAGGAATGTCAAATAATAATAAGGTTAATTCTAAACCTACAGTTGGTTCTACAGGTGTGTCCACTGTAAGGTCCTGTTCCCATTGTAAGAAAAAAGGCCATGGAATTAATTCCTGTTTTATCTTGCACCCTGAGTTACGACCAACTGGTCTCATTTATTGTAGAGGTGTGCAAAATAAATTTACTAATAAACATGTAACTGTAAACCCCAATTGGGTGAAACAGTATTCACCATATATGTCTTCAGGTGAAGTTTTGTGTGTTGATGGAAAGTGGAAGCCGGTGAATATTCTTCGTGATACTGGTGCTTCCCAAACCTTAATCTCATCTAGTATACTTTCTAATGTTGAAAAGAGAGATACTAGAAAGTTTGTTGTTCTTCAGAGTGTTGCAGGATGTCAAACTGTACCTCTGATAGATGTTACTTTAAGATCCACCATTACACCAAGTGTATGCACTGTAGGTGTTTGTACCCAGTTGCCCATCCCAGGTGTGGATGTTATATTGGGTAATGATGTGGCCATAAATCATGTTGTGGGTGAGAGTGATCCCCGTTTGTGTAAACAGCCAGTTGCAGATCATGTTGTTTATCCTGCCTGTGTTGAAGTTAGTTCTATGAATGAACCTGTTGTAGTAGATGGTGTTGTCCATCCTACCTGTGCTGATGTCAGTACTATTATAAATCCAGTTGTCAGTTCTACTGTTGTTACTCAAGCATTTGTTCCAGTAACCAGTACCCCTTCAGTGGAGAAATGGGATGTGGTTGTTTCAGATTCCTGTGTGGCCAGCCTAGTTGTTGAGAGTAAGCCTGATACTATGACTCTGCTTTATTCCAGTAAATTGGGAAAGGATGTCCATGTACCAGTGTCTTGCCCGCTCACTACGAACGTTGTGCCAGGAGTTGAGAGAAACTTAAAACCCACGACTCTGTTGTATTCTAGCCAAGTGAATGGTTTAGGACAAGATGTTGGGTTGGCAGAAGTATTCCCGCTCACTCCAAGTTTAGAATCAGTTGTCGAGAGTAAGTCTGTTGTAGAGGCCCCGCCTCACCCTAGTCAAGTTGATAGTAAAGGGGAGGAGGTCAAATTACCTGTTACTTGCCCGCTCGCTTCAGATTCCTTTAATTTATGTGCTTTGAGTAGAACTGACCCTAAGATTTCAGAGAGAAGCAAGGAGACAGTCTGTACTGTAGATCCAGTTCTGGAGAGTGTGGGAAATCAGCCAGAGGATAAGCTTCTGACGAGTAGATGGAGACTCATTGAGCCTCCCTCTTCAGTTGTCTGTGAGGCTGTGACCCCGCTTGGTAGTTTTATTGATTGTGAACAGACAGTACTCCAAGCAGCTCCAGATGTCATGGGAGGAACTTTTGGTAAAACCATTGAGAGTAGTAAAGTATCATTCGGATCTAAGTTGCAGAGAGTTGTGAGTTGTGATTCTTATTCCATGTGGAGTAAGTATTTGTCATTGTGTAAATTGAGTCAGAGTGTGTGTAGGATGTTGAAATCTACTTTTATTCTGCAGGAGTCATTATCTTGTGAAGTAATGGACTGTGGGACATCTTTGTCCAGCCTTGTGGTTGAGCAGAGAGAGTTTACTCAAGTAGGTTGTGTATCCAGTTGTTCTGAGGAAGTGGTGAGTTATACTAGAGCAGTGTCTCTATATTCAGATCCAAGTTATTTTGATGCACGAGTAGTGAACAACGTGTATGTTCCACTCAAGTGTGGTGTTGACTTTCAGAGTCATATTGGTGAAGGATTTAATCATACTTGGGAGCAGGTGTTTGAGGCTCCAGGTGTGTATTTCAAGTTGGGGGATAAGGTTATCCTACATTGTGTTAATCATTGTGAAGGGTTACAGATTGTCCTTGGGTGTTTCCCAGGTAATCTGCTGTGCGTCTTCAAGATGTTAAGACCCTTAAACCTCTTGGTTGATTGTTTGTCATCAGACGTAAATCACTTGGGAAGTCATGGTGAGGGTTGTCAAGTTTTCGGCATGTTCTTGTTAGTCTTTTGGAAGACTAGCAGGTTGATTAAAGTGTGTGTTGTGTTCAAGTTCACCCTCAGAAATTGTGAACTTGTCTTCGGAGTTATGATTGAGATATGGTGCCTAGGCATATGCCTGTGCAAGGTAGCTTTTGCACTTATCTTGGGTTGTATTTCTTGGTTTCAAGGACAAAGGTTTGCTAAGTCGGTGTGTTGTGTTGCTGAAGGTTCTATGAATGGGGAAATATTATACATAATTGTGAAGTTTAATGTTAATTTGTCTAATTTTAGTATCCATTGGGCGAGAGTATGTGTTCCACAGAGGATCAAGAGTGATGAGGAGCGGATGCATTTGTCAGAGCATACCCAGGAGAAGTCCCAACACTACTTTACATCCAGTCAGAGTCATGGAAAATGGAGTCTGTCTTGGAAAATTCCTCCATGTAGGAAATGAATCATATGGAAATATGGGACTGATCTAGGAGAAATAGTAGAAACCGATGTAGAAAATAATTGCAGTGATGACTGTGTGAAAGCAGTTACCTTTATTGACAATTCTATTCATGCTAATGATGATAATGTTGATGATAGGTGTGTAAAATATGATCTGAAACAAAGTGAAAAAAATGAGATAGTACCCGGGAGAGATAAATTTGCATACTCCAGTGAAACATATGTAGACAATAGTCATAAGACTGAAATTTCTGAGTTTCATGTAAGAATATATTTGGAGTGTTTTCATTTTTGTCCAGAAATGTGTTCTTATTACTTTTACATGTTTGGTGTAATTAATACCATAAATCAAGTGTCATGCATTTTACTTTTAGAAAAAATGCCATTGATCTTCAATCCATTGCATTTTTTTTCTTGGAGGTGGAAGTGTTACGTACTCATAGCTGGCTACGTAATAAATTTAAATAAACTTTTGTTCTATCAACTGTATATGTATATATATATTATAATTATCGTGTGGTGTGGCAATGTCAGGGGTACAGGAGCGCGGTGGCATCTTCACACGTCTAATACCTGTGAGATTCGGGAAAGAGATTTTGCTGGACCTGTTCAGTTGGGAGCTCCAGATGTTACTTTTTAAATATTCATTGATTCATAATATACAGTAATTACGCAGTTAGCAATGTACTTATTATTTTTGGAAATACCTATTATGTTTATTTTACATTATGATGTACTTTGAGAACCAGTGGTGGTTAAATTAATCTTAAATATTAAAAAGTCATTATTTTCCATCCCTCATCCTGATGAGGCGGAGGGGGAGAGGATTATGGGTAGAGTCGCAGCAGAGTGAGTCAGTCGCTGTTTTGGACTCGGAGGTGAACCTTGTTGGAGTTAAGTCTGAGTTTTTGTTCTTGTCTTTAGTAGTTATTTGTTCTGGGAGAGACAGTTTATATTGTTTGTTGTAATAAGTGAAATATAGTGATCATCTGTAAGTATATATTAATGAAATTATAATTGTTTAAACTTATGCATATTTCTTCTTTCCTAAAGAAATATTTATATTATTGCTCATTACTTATTATGGAGTTATACTGGTGACCCGCTTTAGACAACCGCAGTGGTAAAATCCCTAGACTCTTAAGTTATATGGTTGTAGGATCACGAGCAGTAACAAACGATAGGTAACATGCTCCTTCCTTTGACAGCCCAAAATTAACAGAATACGACTCACTCCTAAAGACAATAACTATGAAAGTGTTAAACCTCTCCCTGCAAGATGACCAATGGGACCAAGCAACACTCCCAGTTAGACTCGGGGGTATAGGTATTCGCAAGGCGACACAGTTAGCATTGCCGGCATTCTTATCCTCGACCAGTGCTACAAGTGAATTAGTGAAAGAAATACTACCAGAATACCTAAGGAACTCCATTGGGATTCGTGATCCCAAATTTGTGGAAGGAGCTGGTCAGTGGGACACACTCGCCAATTCACACACCCGACCAACTTGTCCAAACGACGGTAAACAGGCCAAATGGGATAGCCCCATAGTGGAGAACATCGCCAAAGCATTGCTGGACATAGCTTCTCAGAAGGACAGAGCGCGTCTGCTAGCTGTGCAAGCCCCCATGCTGGGGACTTCCTGTTGGCAGTCCCTAATTCCGCCTTGGGCACCCGCCTGGACCATCGGGCCCTAAGTATTGGTGTTGCTCTGCGCCTTGCCGCCCCTATCTCCACCGAGCACCGGTGTATTTGCGGCCAGGCACGGGCAGACCAATACGGCAGCCATGGTCTCATCTGTCGTAAGACACAGGGAAAGATTGCCAGACACGAGGCAGTTGTTATGTACCTCTATAAGCTATGTAATTAAATACATTTAATTTGTACTTCTACATTAATTTGTACTTATATATATGCCTTGTTTTATCTGATTATATGTACATCTAAATATTCTTTACTTGTATGTAAGATATGTGTTGCCTGATTTATATGTTGAATTAGGCCTAAATTTTCCACCCGTGGGAACGATTAGAGTCTCTTGTCTGTTCACGGTTGATTTCTTGGGAAAGTGGTTTTATCTATGATCATCAGTAGGAATCACTGATGGGAATTCTGTAATTGTTTGAACATTGGGGGGCAACATTCCGTGAGAAATTTCTAGTTCCTGGTGACGGGGGAGCGTTGGCAATATTTCCCTTTGTTAATTTATTTTCATTACTGCATGTATTATTAATTACCTTATTTTTGTTATGCATGTTATTCTGACCATTTACGAAGTTACTTTAAGATTACTCTTGTCACATTATTTTGCTCCATGTAAGTTTAATTAAATAATGTTAGTTTGGCAATTTTCCACGGGGCGGAAGCAATGTTTTTGACTCCCGCAGTTTTAGTATTCAGTAACTCGCACGGGGCAGGAGAGATAACAACTTGAGAGATAAGTCTGTTAATATTTGTTTTGCCATACATACATTTATATTATAAGAGAGACAATACTTTAATTTGCTTTTATAAGTGATCTTGTCCATCTGTGCTATATATATAATATCTTGTACTTATATTATTGTTAATATATATAATATAATTTATATGTATATTTCTTAGTCCTAAGGGATAAACACTTTATACTTGCTTGTGCCAATCATGTGGTTACACTGGTGACCCGCTCTATATTACAGCAATTTTACAATGTCCCTAGACTGAAAGGTCTTGCTGCTGTACTGGGTTATGAGCCGTGACGAACGATCTGGTAACATAGTTATGGGGGCCTGTGCCGGGAAATATTTTTCCCACTTAAACTTAACTGTGCTAATCTAACCTTGCCTTCCTAGGTACCAGTGTCTTGTGTGTTTTCTGCTATTAACTATTCCATGTGCCATGCAAGCCTTCCTGTGTGTCAAGTAACAACGTTTCACGATTTTGAGGTAAGTCATCCTATAACTTTTGTTTGTGCAGTGAGGCCAAGCGAATTTTCAGTGTGGTGAAAATTTTACAGTGAAGTGAAGTGCAGTGCCAGTGTGTTTATTATTATTGTTGTGAATCAAGTGCCAAGTGTTAATCACGATGGAGGACCAAGTGTTGTTGTTGTTGGCTCGACCAAACTTTGAGGGAATTAAAAACCTAACAAAGTCTGCGTTAGTAAATATGGCCAATAAGCTAGAATTAGCCGCAGAAATAGCATGACTAAGGCACAAATTCTGAGAGTCATAGTGACACATTTTGTTGAGAACCAAGAATTAGGAGAAGAATGTCTGGAGGAAGTTAGAGAAGAGTCAAGTGATCAAATTCTTTAAGGCGTCTGGAGTTAGATGCACAAGTAACGTATGCTAAACTTGAAGCTCAAAAAGAACAGATATTATTAGAGATTGAGGCTCAAGAAAAAGCAAACGAATGTGCAAGGCAACAGAAATTATTAGAGGCTGAAGCTCAGCAGAGGGAGCTTGAGACTAGGCGTTTAGAACTTGCGGCACAAAACCAGAGAGTTTTAATGGAGTTGCAACTGGAAGCAACCAGGAAGCAACAAGCCGAAGAACACACTAGGCAATTAGAGATTCAACAACAAATGGCTGACACTAATCTCAGGCTTGAAACACAGCGTATGGCAGCTGGGCATGGAAATTCTAGTAATGTTTCAATTAATAATGATAATAATCCCATAAGGATGAGTAAATATATAGAATTACCCAAGTTTAATGAGGAGAATCCTGAGGTTTTCTTTGCACATTTTAATAAGATTGCCATCAGTATGAACTGGCCAAGGGATCAATGGGTAGCAATTATGCAGTCTCAATTTAAGGGGCGTAGTCAGGAGGTTTTTACATCCCTACCTGACGCTCATAGTTTTGATTATGAATTTGTAAAGAAACGCATCTTAAATGCTTATCAATTAAATCCAGAGGCACACAGGCAAAATTTAGAAACCTAAGGAGGGTAAGTGATCAGACAATAGATGATTTTACTCGTCAAAAGACGAACTATTGCAACAGATGGTTAAAGTCACTTTCAGTCACAGAGTTTGATGCTTTAAAGAATCTTCTTATCATGGAAGAAGTATTGTCTTGTCTCCCAGACAAATTGTCTACTTTTATGGCAGAACAAAAGAATATAACAGACATTTATGAGCTGTCAAAGCTCGCTGATGAGCATGAGTTGTTGACTAAGGCCCAGTTTACGGCCACTTCACCTAAGTCTAGTCATAGAGTAAATTACAATGCTCACACTCCTTATCATTATAAGCCCACTCCTAGTCCGCCAGTTACTCCCGTGAACTCTTCTCTTACTAACCCTAAGATTGTTACTCCACTGCCAGGATCATCTAAGCCTAGTAATGCTCATTATAAACCTGCAGTTGGTTCTACCAGTGTGCCCACTTTCAAGCATTGTACACATTGTAAGAGAAGGGGTCATGTGATTACTTCATGTTTTAGTTTGCATCCTGAACTACGGCCAACTGGTCTTATTATGAGTAAAGGATTGCAACATATTAATTCTTCATGTACTACAGTCAATCCCAATTGGATGGCTGACTTTAAACCATATATTTCCACAGGTACATTATTATGTAATAATGGTAACCATAAGACTGTTCAATTACTCCGTGATACTGGAGCTTCACAGTCTCTTATTGCCCAAAATGTACTTGCTGATGTTGACACCCGAGATCTGGGTGAAGTTGTACTTCTCCAAGGTATTGCCGGTAGAGTACAACCTGTATCTTTAATGCAAATTAATCTTGATTCTAAATATACTTCAGGATGGTGTAATGTTGGTGTAAGTAAGCAACTGCCCATTCCTGGGGTAGACATTATATTAGGTAATGATTTTGGCAACCGACAGGTTGCAGGGCCCAAGTGTCCCATAATGTTAACCAATCCCCAGAATGTATTAGCTAAACCAGAGGCAGATGATATTATTTACCCTGCTTGTGTGGTTACTAGATCAATGGGAAAAACAGGTGAGAGTAATTCTGATTTCACTGAGGTTGCTGTTCCCAAGACCAGGACCCCTTCAGGAAAGGAGTGGGAGGTGGATCTTGAGGATTCTTTTATGACTCGACTGGATGATGAGAGTGAGGCAGTAGTAGAAGCCCCGCCGAACCTAAGTCACAAGGAAAGTGAAGGTGAGGAGGCTGAACTATCTGTACCTTGCCCGCTTGTCTCCAGTGAACCAGTTGTCGAGAGTGAGGCCGAAGTAGCTATGGCTCCATTTTATTCTGATCAATCAGGAAAAGAGATCAAGCTACTAGGTTCTTGCCCGCTCGCTGCTGAGTCTGAGTCATTGCCCTTAAGTGTTGAACAGACTACTGATCCTAGTTTAATTAAGTGTATTTCTGAGGCACCTGATAATGTTGATGCATTGGAGGAAGGGACGGGTTTCTTTTTCCAGGATCGACTTCTGATGAGAAGGTGGAGACCCAAGGGAACTCCCTCTTCAGATGATTGTGAGATTAGAACCCAACTCGTTGTCCCCAATGATTATCGTAGGCAGATCTTGCAAGCTGCACATGATGACCCCATGGGAGGTCACCAAGGTATCTCAAATATGTACCATAAGATATGTAAATATTTTTTCTGGCCTAAGTTAAAGAAAGACGTGGTTAGATATTGTCATAACTGTGTACCTTGTCAACTTGTTGGAAAACCTAATCAATCTGTGCCTAGAGCACCATTGCAACCTATTGTAGTTCCTGATGAACCATTTACTCATGTTGTAATTGATTGTGTAGGTCCTTTACCTAAGACTAAGTCGGGTAACATGTTTTTATTCACTCTCATGTGTATGACTACTAGATTTCCAGAAGCTTATGCTCTAAGGAATACCCAAGCTCATAATCTCATCAAGTGTCTTGAACGCTTTTTCTCTTTGTTTGGGATGCCTAGGGTTATTCAGAGTGATAATGGGGGAAACTTTTGTTCTAAAGTTTTCAGAACTTTTTGCGAGTCCCGAGGGATTCAGCACAAATTGTCTAGTCCATATCATCCACAAAGCCAAGGTGGGCTTGAACGTTTCCACCAGACTTTAAAACAAATGTTGAGGACAACCGGAGAGACTTATCCACGTAATTGGGATGAGAATCTCCCCTTCGTGTTGTTTGCTGCGAGAGAAGGGTTACAAGAGTCTTTGGGATGTTCACCTTTTGAACTCGTGTTTGGTCACCAAGTGAGAGGTCCTCTTAAATGCTCCACGAAAAGTTGTTGGGAGATGTCTCTGTTCATCAGAGTGATTTGTACTTGAGTAAGGTCAAGGACAAGTTGTGTCGGGCTCGTGAGTTGGCGAAAGAACATCTGGGAAGAACTCAACAAGCCATGAAATTACGATATGACAAGAAGTTCAAGGCTAAACTCAGGTCGTTTGCTGTCGGAGATTTGGTGTTGGTGTTGAAACCTCGTTTGGGGACTTCCATGTCCCATAAGTTTGCAGGACCCTACCAAGTGGTAGAGAAGGTGGGAGACCTAACTTATAAATAATTAACCCTAATCTTTCAGAACCCCAAATGACTGTGCACATTAACAGATTAAAAGCTTATGTTGGACCAGGTGTAGTAACTTGTTTTAGTCGGGAAGAGTATACACCTGAGGATCATTGCAGTGAGGGAAATGATGTTAATATTCAACTTCTCAGTTCCAGTTCCAATGGCAGGGAGATGCTATGTCATTTACAGGAGGAGCAACGTGATGAGTTCCAGGTTCTGCTGGACAACCATACATCTCTGTTTGGGGAGGTTCCCACTCAGACCCACCTCATCACCCACGACATTCAGCTCCTGGACAACACACCCATTCGACAACATCCGTACCGAGTGAATCCCGAAAAGAGGAAGATTCTACAAGCAGAAGTGGACTATCTGCTCCAGCATAATTTCATTCGGCCAAGTCAAAGTACTTGGAGCTCTCCGTGTTTATTAGTGCCAAAACCAGGAGGAACCTGGAGATTGTGTGTTGATTATCGTAAACTGAACAAACACACTACTGTGGACGTTTTTCCCTTACCTCTGTTAGAGGAATGTATTGAATCAATTGGACATGCTCAATATGTAAGTAAACTTGATTTGTCTAAGGGCTATTACCAATTCCATTGACTGATTACGCGAGGGAGTTACTGCTTTTGTGACACCTGATGGTGCTTACGAATTTAACGTGATGCCGTTCGGTCTGCGAAATGCACCTGCTACTTTTCAGAGACTCATGAATTTCTTACTCAAGGATGTGCCAGATTGTAGGGCCTACCTTGATGACATTGTTTTATACAGTAAGAATTGGTCAGATCATCTCTTAGGTCTTAAGAACTTGTTTACAGTGTTGCAAAGTGCAAAATTAACCATAAATATGAATAAGTGTAGTTGGGCAAGAGGTACTATAACCTATCTTGGACATGAAGTAGGACAAGGTAAGATTATTCCATTACAAGATAAGATTCAAGCCATTGTGGACTACCCAGTGTTAACTAGTAGAAAAGGAGTCCAACGGTTTATTGGTATGTGTGCATACTATAGGCGTTATTGTAGAAATTTTTCAACAGTGGCTGCTCCTTTGACAAATTTGTTACGCAAGCATGTAAATTTCAGTGGACACAAGATTGTCAGAATGCTTTTCAGAACCTAAAGGGCATATTGTCTACATCACCTGTTCTTGCTAGTCCCCAATTTGATAAACCTTTCATATTACACATTGATGCGTCAGATGTTGGTATAGGGGCTGTGTTGATTCAAGTTGGTTTAGATAATATTGAACATCCTGTGTATTATTATTCAAGAAAATTTAATGCAGCTCAGAAAAATTATTCAGTGGTAGAAAAGGAGGCATTGGGTCTTATATTGTCAATTAAGAAGTTTGAAATTTATCTGTCAGGAAACAAAGTGTTAGTATTTACAGACCACAATCCCCTTATCTTTATAAATATGATGAAAGTTAAGAACCAACGTATTTTGCGCTGGTCCTTATTTTTGCAAGAATTCAATGTTGAGATCAAACATATTCCAGGCAGGCAAATGTTATTGCTGATGCCTTGTCAAGAAGTTTTGATGTACCATAAATGTTTTTTTTTTTGTGCTTAACATTTTTACTTCAGAAAAAATGCCATTGATCTTCAATCCATTGCATTTTTTTTCTTGGAGGTGGAAGTGTTACGTACCTCTATAAGCTACGTAATTAAATACATTTAATTTGTACTTCTACATTAATTTGTACTTATATATATGCCTTGTTTTATCTGATTATATGTACATCTAAATATTCTTTACTTGTATGTAAGATATGTGTTGCCTGATTTATATGTTGAATTAGGCCTAACTTTTCCACCCGTGGGAACGATTAGATTCTCTTGTTGTTCACGGTTGATTTCGTGGGAAAGTGGTTTTATCTATGATCATCAGTAGGAATCACTGATGGGAATTCTGTAATTGTTTGAACATTGGGGGGCAACATTCCGTGAGAAACTTCTAGTTCCTGGTGGCGGGGAGCGTTGCCAATATTTCCCTTTGTTATTTTATTTTAATTACTGCATGTATTATTAATTACATTATTTTTGTTATGCATGTTATTCTGACCATTTACTAAGTTACTTTAAGATTACTCTTGTCACATTATTTTGCTCCATGTAAGTTTAATTAAATAATGTTAGTTTGGCAATTTTCCGCGGGGCAGAAGCAATGTTTTTGACTCCCGCAGTTTTAGTATTCAGTAACTCGCACGGGACAGGAGAGATAACAACTTGGAGATAAGTCTGTTAATATTTGTTTTGCCATACATACATTTATATTATAAGAGAGACAATACTTTAATTTGCTTTTATAAGTGATCTTGTCCATCTGTGCTATATATATAATATCTTGTACTTATATTATTGTTAATATATATATATAATTTATATGTATATTTCTTAGTCCTAAGGGATAAATACTTTATTCTTGCTTGTGCCAATCATGTGGTTACACTGGTGACCCGCTCTATATTACAGCAATTTTAACATGTCCCTAGACTGAAGTCTTGTGCTGTACGGGTTACGAGCCGTAACGAACGATCTGGTAACAGCNAACAGCCGTGTCCCAGAACTAGCATAACTGCACTTTCTTAGTCAACGCCCTTCATGCAGCAGCTGGAGGACGAAGGATTGCACAGTTCTCTCCATCAACGGATACGCGGCTAGGCAACTATTTTTTCCATACTGTTTTCATGTGGAACCCCTCTGTTTTCATGTGGAATCCCTCTTACTAGTGCTCTTGCATCAGGGTTCAGCTGGAAGAGGAGTTCACCAAAAGTCATGTTCGTTTTCTACGTGAAGAAAAAGAATTGACTAACGGATGAATGTATTACACTTATTATAAAATTGCATGACGTTTCGAACCTACATGGTTCATTCTCAAGTGATGTTGCAGTACAGAAAATTATATTTTATACTAATAGCAGGTCAGGTGAGTACAAATGGATCGAACCTGACCCGCTATTAGTATAAAATATAATGTTCTGTACTGTAACATCACTTGAGAATGAAAAATGTAGGTTCGAAACGTCGTGCGATTTTATAATAAGTGTAATACATTCTTCAGCTATTCAATTCTTTTTCATCACCTAGAAAACAAACACGACTTTTGGTGAACTCCTCTTCCAGCTGAACCCTGATGCAAGAGCACTAGTAAGAGGGTTAGAAGCCCTAAATCAGAAAATAGTAAATACGGAATATTCTGTCATATGTAATGAGACATGCATAAAAGAAAACCTGCTGCCCATATACACCAATATATATATATAGAGAAGCCATTACAGGTTCTTGTCAACAACGGCTTCTCTAATGGTTTTGTTGAAGACATCATAAAAAGAAAAGTAAAATGCCATGCAACCTCTGAAGAGTCAACTAACACAACACATGTACCCCCTATTTGACTATATTACACTATATTACAGGAACTTCTTTTCGACAGCTCATAAAACGGAGGAAAGGGTCCTGAAAGATATTGTTGATAGGAACGTTATCCCTACAGACAAAAATCAGAAAATACAATTGACGATAAACTATAAAACCAAAAAAACGGCCAAACTACTCATGAAAAACTCTCCAGATACAAAGCAGAACGCCTTGAAGGAAACCAACGTCGTCTATTCCTTCAAATGCCTACTTAGGGACTGTAGTAGTAGTAGGCATCCATCAGTCTCAAAAGACTATGGAGTTGCGCTCTGGTTGTCGGTCTGGAGTGGCCTCACCAGGGCGCAAAGCCAGGGTAGGTTGATTCGGGGGAGAAGCTGTTACCCAGGCAGCAGGTCCCCCCTCTCCACGGCGCTGAAAGTCTCCAATGGAAAGGCAAACGCCAATACGATTGGTTCCAGCGCCGTCGCAGGAACTGTGAGTTCCGGGGTTGACCTCGAAGGTGGTGAAGAAGGGCACAGGGACCTCCAACCCGGAGACCGCCGTGGTCGGGGCCGGAGAAGAACCACCCCATCAAGGGCATGAACGACCCCAGCCTCCTGAAGCAGAGCCTGGGAGCCGCACGGCCCTCGGGAGGTGGACGTCCCGGTCCCGCACCTACGGGTTCCAGACAAGGATCGTCACAGCCCCTTTTCACCCGAGGCCGCCCTCCTTCAAGACCAAGTAGAAGGAAGAGTGATAATTATTAAATACAACAATCATTATTATGATAATATAATATTATTATATAATAATAATTGGGACTGTAAGCCCCAAAGAACTCAGTATATAGGCAAGACAACAACGTCTCTTTCCAGGCGATTAACAATGCATAAACAACAGGGCTCCAAAAAGGAACATATAATCTCCTCTCACAACCAGACCATCACCAGAGAAATCTTAACAAACAAAACAGAAATCATTGATAGATACAGCGATAGCAGGAGGCTCGACATCCAACCCGTCCTCTTGAAAATAATGTCACTTTTGGCTGGTATGCGCGCTATGGCCAAATTTGGACGTAATTTGAAATGAAATCGACTCACAAAAGTGACGTTCTGTTCCGTTTTCTATTTGAGTCGTCCGGCGTACGCGCGGAGGTTATGAGAGGACACTTTAAATTAACGTTTTTCATAACGTTTTGAAACTTTATGAGAATTTCCTGCCCACCTAACCTATCAGAGGACCCTTAACTTACTGTGGTTGAAAAAAAAATCCCAAATTTATTTTCATTTTTTTTTTTCATTTTCAAATTACGTCCAAATTCGGCCATACGGGCAAACGGCCAAAAGCGACGTTCTTTTTAAGAGGACAGGTTGCGACATCTGCGAGGCACTACACATCAAAAAGTCAACACCAGCAATCAACAGCCAATTAATGCACAACTATGTTCTTTACTGGGTCTGCAAAGATGACAGATTAATGTTAGAGAACATATCTAAACTGATGAAAAACATTCCCGAGTCACAGAGATTACCATTCACAGACAAGCTACCAGTGATATATGCAAACTGGGATAAGACAACATTGGTTAACGACCAAAACCCAGGAACAGATAGTTTAGAGAACCGCAGCAGTAATGTGGAGGAAGAGGGTATTGTAGTACATAATAGCAGCAATATTGCAGAGTCAGGTAATATAAACGATGTGAGCAACAGTGAGACAGAGTGCATAAATGAAGGAATTGGGACGAAAAGCGGAGATGGCTCCAATAAAGAGGTAGACAAGACAGACACAGATATAAATACCTTGAAAAACGCAAAACCGGAACACATTTGCAAATTCTACGCTTAAGGAATATGCAAATATGGAAAATTAGGAACAAAATGCCATTTTCTGCATCCTCGAAAATGCAGGAACATGTTGGCGAGGGGTACATGCCGTTTTGGAACAGGGTGTAGATACTTCCACCCCAAATTATGTCAATTTTCAATTAGGGACAAAAAATGCTACATCTTCATTGTCCGGAATTCCACGTGAGAGGTACACAACGTTATAGACGGGAAAATCAGTATGACACTACTGGCAATTTTTTAGAGGAAGGCAGAAACAGAGCAGAAAATATAAGAGAGAGGAACAGTCAGATGGAACCACCACAGGATTACAGAGGGGAAGGGAGATACCCACAAGTCTGGAATACACATTACCAACAAACACACAGGCACTACACCACACAACACTCGCCCCACTACCGAAACTGGACGAATCACTTCGAAAACAACACACCCTGGACGCAAACACAGTGGCCCCCTTACCAGAGCCTCAGATATTAACACCAAGTAAGGCATCCAGCACTTCCACTACCACGATAACATCATTTATATTTGCCAACATTCAAGGTATAAAAACACGCAAATCCAACAAAGTTCACTTTATAGATGGTCTCCTTCATGAGGCAAATGCAGTGTTTGCAACCCTAACAGAAACCCACACAAAGGACTACCATGATGGTGAAATATGGATCTCAGAGTACAATCTTTTCAGATGTGATAGGAAACACCGGCTTCAGGGTGGGGTCAGCCTATACATCAAAGACACACTCATCTGTACTGAGCTGCTAAACACCTCAAATGATATGGTGGAAGTGCTGATAATCAAAATAGAGATTATAAATGTAGTTATTGTCCTTGTATATAAGTCACCGGAGGCAAACCCTCAGCAGTTTAAAGACCAACTACTGAAAGTAGAACACTGCTTGGAAAACCTCACAAATCCAGCTTCGAACATCATCCTGCTTGGGGACTTCAACCTACGGCACCTGAAATGGAAGCACCTGGCTAATACAGTAATATCAGAAAGAATACCAGGAAGTAGCCTTAATGAACAGGCACATGCAAATGACCTGCTACGGATGTGCGACAGGTTTGCCTTAAACCAGCAAATAGTAGAACCAACCAGGAAGGAGAACACGCTGGACCTCATTTTCACTAATAATGATGAATTGATCAGGAACATAATGATTACAAATACCTGTTACTCAGATCACAACTTAATTGAAGTTATGACAACCATGGGGAATAGACCTTCAAAACCAGTCCAGATTCCCGGTGGAGGAGATTTCAGCAAATTCAACTTCAATAATAAACAGATAAACTGGGAGCAAATAAACCAGGACTTCACAGAAATAAACTGGGAAGAACAGCTAGGAAATGCGAACCTGAACCAGTGCCTGGAAAAAATAAGCTCAGTAGCACTAGAAATATGTACAAACCGCATCCCCCTAAGAAAAAAGAGGAAGAGATGCAGATTGGAACGAGAACGTCGTTCCCTATATAGGCGAAGAAAACGAATCGCGGTACAACTTGAGAGTCGCACCCTATCTCAGGAACGGCGAAGAAGGTTAGGTAGCGAAATAGGAAAAATTGAACTCAAGCTACAAGAATCATACAAAACGCAGGAGAGGGAAAGAGAGCAAAAGGCCATCAGTGAAATAGAGAGAAACCCGAAATATTTTTTCTCCTATGCAAAATCAAGATCAAAAACCACATCTAGTATCGGGCCCCTGCGAAAGGAAGATGGAACTTTCACCGATGACAACAAAGAAATGAGCGAGCTACTGAGGAAGCAATACGACTCTGTCTTCAGCGAGCCATTAAACGCACTAAAGATCGATAACCCAAATGAATTTTTCATGGATATGATACCAACATCAAATCATATATCAGACGTCACCCTATCCCCACTGGATTTTGAAGAAGCCATAAACAGTATGCCTATGCACTCCGCACCAGGCCCGGATTCTTGGAACTCCATATTCATCAAGAACTGTAAAAAACCACTATCGCAGGCCCTTCACATTCTGTGGAGACAAAGCCTAGATACTGGCGTTATTCCTGATATACTAAAAACAGCAGAGATAGCACCACTTCATAAAGGAGGAAATAAGGCAGAGGCAAAAAATTACAGACCGATAGCACTAACATCGCACATCATAAAAAATTTTGAGAGAGTGCTAAGAAGTAAGATCACAAAATACATGGAATCACAGCATCTCCATAACCCCGGACAACATGGTTTCAGAACAGGGCGCTCTTGCCTGTCGCAGTTGCTGGACCACTATGATATGGCATTAGATGCTATGGAAGACAAACAAAACGCTGATGTAATTTACACAGATTTCGCAAAAGCTTTTGATAAATGTGACCATGGTGTTATTGCCCATAAAATGCGCTCAAAAGGAATTACCGGAAAAGTAGGCAGATGGATCTACAATTTCCTGACCAACAGAACCCAATGTGTAATAGTCAACAAAATAAAATCCAACCCGTCAACCGTTAAGAGCTCAGTCCCCCAGGGTACTGTGCTTGCTCCAGTACTTTTTCTCATCCTCATATCGGACATAGACAAGAACACAACCTATAGCACTGTATCATCCTTTGCAGATGACACTAGGATCTTCATGAGAGTAGGCAACATAGAGGACACGGCGAACCTCCAGTCAGATGTAGATCAGGTCTTTCTATGGGCTACAGAAAATAATATGGTGTTTAACGAAGACAAGTTCCAGCTCATGCGCTATGGAAAAAATGAAAATATAAAAACGGAAACCACGTACAAAACTCAGGCAAATCATAACATAGAACGAAAAGGCAATGTAAAGGATCTGGGTGTACTCATGTCGGAAGACCTTACCTTTAAAGAACACAATAAAGTAGCCGTCACAACTGCAAGAAAAATGACAGGTTGGATAACAAGAACTTTTCACACTAGAGATGCTATACCGATGATGACACTTTTCAAAACGCTTGTGCTCTCTAGAGTGGAGTACTGCTGCACAATGACAGCCCCTTTCACTGCTGGTGAAATTGCTGACCTGGAGAGCGTGCAGAGATCCTTTACTGCTAGAATCCACTCGGTAAAACATCTAAACTATTGGGACCGACTAAAGAGCCTAAATCTGTATTCCCTTGAGCGCAGGCGGGAGAGATACATAATAATTTACACGTGGAAAATATTAGAGGGGCTGGTCCCAAACCTGCACACAGAAATAACATCACATGAGACCAGAAGACATGGCAGGATGTGCAGAATACCCCCGTTGAAAAGCAGAGGTGCAACTGGTACTCTGAGAGAGAACTCTATCAACATCAGAGGCCCGAGACTGTTCAACACGCTTCCACTACACATAAGGGACATAACTGGCAAACCCCTCACAGTGTTCAAGAGAGAACTGGATAAGCACCTCCAAAGGATACCTGATCAACCAGGCTGTGACTCATACGTCAGGCTGCGAGCAGCCGCGTCCAACAGCCTGGTTGATCAGTCCAGCAACCAGGAGGCCTGGTCGATGACCGGGCCGCGGGGACGATAAGCCCCGGAAGCACCTCAAGGTATCCTCAAGGTAAGGTATAGGTGCTGGCCAAACCTTGAAGACTTTTCCTAAGGGGGGCGCAAATCCGAAAGTAAAAGTTGTTCAATTTTTTTAGAAATTTATTAAGAAATGGTTATAGAAAGGGCTGCAAACTGGTCCAAGTTTCAGCATCACACCTAAATAGAAAGGGAGAAAAAAAATAACAACGTATTATGCAACGAATTTTCAACATTTTCAAAATCTTTCAGGGACACATGTGTTAACTATAGTCATTTCTAACACTCTGATATCACATTAGCATATAATAAAAGGATTGTGCGCAGCAGTTTTATCAAAAAAGTGTTTAGTGCAATAATACAATATTCAAAGTTCCCCACCCAAAATATGCACATATGATGTTATAATATTTATAAAATCAATAAATGGACTTTGGACTAAAGTGCTCCGCACAATGTAGAAGCACAAACTCTACATATAAGGTGCAATTTTCATGAAATTTGATTAAAAAATGAAAGCTGGAAACACCTTGAAGTTGAAAATTTCTTTACCTGAGTAAAATAAGATCAAAGTTTGGCACACTGTAGCCGAGCTTGATGGGACCAATTTCGTTCATAATTGGCACCCTTGCAGATAGGCATCCGTTCAGCAAGGTGTGTACGTTCCATGCAAATCCACGATAACAAACGGAAAAAAAATTGGGGGAAAAAAAAATTCCTTAGAAATTTATATATATTATATTCCTGCACATATATTTATAATTATATTATAATATCAATATATTATAATATCCCATTATAACACTAACATGCTAACCTATTATAATTGGTCCGAATTGTGGTCCTCAAGGTGGCACTGCAATGGGCACTCACAGGCACCTGCATGATTGCTGGATCACTTTCCTTAGGAGTCTGTCTTGGCTTGTTGGAGGAGGGAGGTCTAGGAAGGTGTGTAAGGAGGCTCTAGGAGAGTTGACGAAGGTGTGTGAAAGGTGAAGAAAGTTGTGGGAGGTTGAGGAGGTGTCAAGTGTCGCGCCTCTGCGTGCCTCACACCTCACCACCATCTGTCACTGTATTACTCTTCTCCGCGCTAAAGCGGCTTCTTTTACTGATATAGACATCGACCGTGTGCCAGATTTGCTGCTCTTATCTCTAACGTTCATCTATATATATCATTGTGCAGTAGACGCAACAATGCGCTATTCCAAGAGCGAGAATGGAGCGCGCATCGACGAAGCATCTACCCTCAATGGACACACAAGGTGACTGAGGGTTTCTGGTCTGCCGGACCCCACGAGGGATGAAGAGATGCCAATGAGTGTATATTTACTCTTCATACATACAGCGTTATTTACGACGTTATANTTTTTTTTTCATCTCGTTTTTTAACTGTTTTTATTTTTCAGTGATAGGAACATCAGATCATATGATGTTCCATTTTTCTGACGAGAACATCAGATCATTTAGGAACTCATTGGACCAGGGAGTGGGGAAAGGTTGTGTTGGAAATAACCAACAGTTTCATACATCTCATGTATTTTTATACACACATTTGTATTACACAAGTAGTTACTAAATTACTAACTTGTAGAATTAATCATCATCATGACTTTTTTTGAGATACATACAAGAGTTGTTACATTTGTTATGTACCTATATTAATTAAAAAATACGTAATTAATAAATTAATTTGTACTTATAATGCCTTGCGTAATATATGATTACATGTATGTACATCTAAATATTCTTTAATTGTATGTAAATTATGTGTTGCCTGTGATTTATATGTTGAAATAGGCCGAACTTTATCCCCCCGTGGGAACGGTTATATTTCTTTGTTTGCCATGGCTGATTTCGTGGGAAAGTGGTTTAATATAATGACCATCAGTAGGAAGCACTGATGGGAATTCTGTAATGTTTGAACATTAGGGGGCAAATCCCCGTGAGAGACTTCTAGTTTCTTGTGGCTGGGGGGGGGGGGCGTTGCCAAATTTCCCTCTGTTATTTTATTTTAATTACTGCATGTATTAATAATTACATTATCTCGTTATGCATGTAACTCTGAGCATTAGTTAAGTTAGTTAAGATTACTCTTGTCACATTATTTTGCTCTATGTAAGTAAAAGTAATATTCTGTAAATTGGGCAATTTGTTCGCGGGGCGGAAGCAATGTTTTTGACTCCCGCCGATAAAGGAGTCAGTAGCTATCACGGACTAGGAGAGATAACATCTTTGGGAGATACGTCTGTTAACATTTGTGTTTTGCCATAATATATTATTTTATAGGAGAGACAATGCTTTTTGATTTTGCTTTATAATTGATCTTGTCCATCTGCAATTTATATAATATTGAGAATATATATTGTTAATATATATTATATAACTTTATATGTATATTTCTTCAGTCCTAAGGGAGAAATACCTTACTGTTTTGCCTGTGCCAATCGTGTGGTTACACAGGTGACCCGCTCTAGAGAACAGCAGTTGTAGTTGCCCTAGACATTTAAGGTCTTGCTGTTGTCAGGTTTTCGAGCCGTGACGTACGATTGGTAACAAGAGTTATTGGGGCATGTGCCGGGAAATATTGTTCCCACATAAACTTAACTTTGCTAATCTAACCTTGCCTTCCTAGGTACCAGTGTGTTAGGAGTCTTGTGTGCTTCTTTAAGAACTATTCCGTGTGCCATGCAAAGTCTTCTTGTGTAGCAAATAACAACGCTTCACGATATTGAGGTAAGTCATCCTATATATTTTGTTTGTGCAGTGAGGCCAAGCGAATTTTCAGTGTTGTGACAATTTTACAGTGAAATGTAGTGCAGTGCCATTGTGTTAATTATTGTTGTTAATCAAGTGCCAAGTGTTAGTAACGATGGAGGATAAAGTGTCGTCGCTGTTGGCTCATCCAGACTTTGAGGGAATTAAGAGCCTAAAAAAGTCTGAGTTAATACAAATAGCAAATCAGTTGGAATTGACCGTCAACAATAGAATGGTTAAAGCCCAAATTGTGAAAGTCATTGTGATGCATTTAGTTGAGAATGGAGAGTTAGAAGAAGAAATTCTGGAGGAGGTACGAGAGGAGTCAAGTGATCAGATGACGTTAAAGCGTCTTGAGTTGGAAACGCAAGTAGCGTTTGCTAGAATTGAAGTTCAAAAGCAATAGACACTTTTAGAGGCGGAAACTCAGCGTTTGGACATTGAGGCACAAAATCCTAGGTTGGTGGCACAGTTGCAATTGGAAGCCACAAAGAAGCAACAATTAGAGATTCAACAAGAAATGGCTGACACTAACTTCAGGCTTGAAACACAGCGTTTGGCAGCTGGGCATGGAAATACTAGTAATGTTTCAACAAATAGTGATAATAATCCCATCAGGATGAATAAGTACATAGAGTTGCCCAAATTTAATGAGGAGGATCCTGAGGTTTTCTTTGCACATTTTTATAAGATTGCAATCAGTATGGACTGGCCAAGGGATCAATGGGTAGCAATCGTGCAGTCTCAATTTAAAGGGCGTAGTCAGGTTTTTACATCCCTGCCTGACGCTCATAGTTTTGATTATGAGTTTGTAAAGAAATGCATCTTAAATACGTATCAATTAAATCCAGAGGCACACAGGCAAAAGTTTAGGAACCTAAGGAGGGTAAGCGATCAGACAATAGCTGATTGTACTCGTCAAAAGACTAACTTTTGCAACAGATGGTTAAAGTCACTTTCAGTAACTGAGTATGATGTTCTAAAGAATCTTCTTATAATGGAAGAAGTATTGTCATGTCTCCCAGACAAATTGTCTACTTTTATGGCAGAACAAAAGAATGTAACAGACATTTATGAGCTGTCAAAGCTCACTGGTGAGCATGAGTTGTTGACTAAGGCCCAGTTTACGGCCCAATCACCTACGTTTAATCGTAGAGTAAATCATAATGCTCACAGAACTCCTTATCAGAACCAATCCAGTCCTAGTGCTCCAGTTACTCCCATGAACTCTTCTCTTACAAAACCTAATCCTGCTACTTCATTGTCAGGAATGTCAAATATTAATAAGGTTAATTCTAAACCTACAGTTGGTTCCACAGGTGTGTCCACTGTAAGGTCCTGTTCCCATTGTAAGAGAAAAGGCCATGGAATTAATTCCTGTTTTATATTGCACCCTGAGTTACGACCAACTGGTCTCATTTATTGTAGAGGTGTGCAAAATAAATTACCTAATGAACATGTAACTTTAAACCCCAATTGGGTGAAACAGTATTCTCCATATATGTCTTCAGGTGAAGTTTTGTGTGTTATTGGAAAGTGGAAGCCGGTGGTTATTCTTCGTGATACAGGTGCTTCCCAAACCGTAATTTCTGCTAGTATACTCTCTAATGTTGAAAAGAGATATACTGGAAAGTTTGTAGTTCGTCAGAGTGTTGCAGGATGTAAGACTGTACCTCTAATAGATATTAATTTCAGATCCAGCATTACACCAAGTTTATGCACTGTGGGTGTTAGTACACAGTTGCCCATCCCAGGTGTGGATGTGATATTGGGTAATGATGTGGCCATAAATCATGTTGTGGGTGAGATTGATCCCAGTTTGTATAAACAGCCAGTTGCGGACCATGTTTATCCTGCCTGTGCTGAAGTTAGTTCTATGAATGAACCTGTTGTAGTAGATGGTTTTGTCCATCCTACCTGTGCTGATGTCAGTACTATTATAAATCCAGTTGTCAGTTCTAATGTTACTCAAGTATTTGTTCCAGAAACCAGTACCCCTTCAGTGGAGAAGTGGGATGTGGTTGTTCCAGATTCCTGTGTGGCCAGCCTAGTTGTTGAGAGTAAGCCTGATACTATGACTCTGCTTTATTCCAATAAATTGGGAAAGGATGTCCATGTACCATTGTCTTGCCCGCTCACTACGAAAGTTGTGCCAGGAGTTGAGAGAAACTTAAAAGCCATGACTATTGTATTCTAGCCAAGTGGATGGTTTAGGACAAGATGTCGGGATGGCAGAAGTATTCCCGCTCACTCCAAGTTTAGAATCAGTTGACCAAGTAGGATCAGTTGTCAAGAGTAAGTTTGTTGTAGAGGCCCCGCCTCACCCTAGTCAAGGTGATAGTATAGGGGAGGAGGTCAAACTACCTGTTATTTGCCCACTTGCTTCAGATTCCTTTAATTTATGTGAATTGAGTAGAACTGACCCCAAGATTTCAGAGAGAGGCAAGGAGACAGTCTGTACTGTAGATCCAGTTCTGGAGAGTGTGGGAGAGCAGCCAGAGGATCAGCTTCTGTCGAGTAGATGGAGACCTATTGAGCCTCCCTCTTCAGTTGTCTGTGAGGCTGTGACCCCGCTTGGTAGTGTTATTGATTGTGAACAGACAGTACTCCAAGCAGCTCCAGATGTCATGGGAGGAAATTTTGGTAAAACCATTGAGAGTGGTAAAGAATCATTTGGATCTAAGTTGCAGAGTTTTGTGGGTTGTGATTCTTATTCCATGTGGAGTAAGTATTTCTCATTGTGTAAAATGAGTCAGAGTGTGTGTAGGATGTTGTTGAAATCTACTTTTATTCTGCAGGAGCCATTCTCTTGTGAAGTAATTGGCTGTGGGACATCTTTGTCCAGCCTTGTGGTTGAGCAGAGAGAGTTTACTCAAGTAGGTTGTGCATCCAGTTGTTCTGAGGAAGTGGTGAGTTATACTAGAGCAGTGGCTCTATATTCAGATCCACTTTATATTGATGCACGACTAGTGAACAACGTGTATGTTCCACTCAAGTGTGGTGTTCACTTTCAGAGTCATATTGGTGTTGACTTTCAGAGTCATATTGCTGTTGACTTTCAGAGTCATATTGGTGGGGAAGGATTTAATCATACTTGGGAGCAGAAGTTGGAGTCTCCAGGTGTGTGTTTCAAGTTGGGGGATAAGGTTATCCTACCTTGTGTTAATCATTGTGAAGAGTTACATATTGTCCTTGGGTGTTTCCCAGGTAATCTGCTGTGCATCTTCAAGATGTTAAGACCCTTAAACCTCTTGGTTGATTGTTTGTCATCAGACGTAAATCACTTGGGAAGTGATGGTAAGGGTTGTCAAGTTTTCGGTATGTTCTTGTTAGTCTTTTGGAAGACTAGAAGGTTGTTGAAAGTGTGTGTTGTGTTCAAGTTCACCATCAGAAATTGTGAACTTGTCTTTGGAGTTATGATTGAGATATGGTGCCTAGGTCTATGCCTGTTTTCTTTTGCTGATCGTCATGACAGAGTTATGAGGAAATTGATTTCTGTGTTCCTTATGGATCATCTGAGTCAGTTCGATCAGGTAGCCTTTGCACTTATCTTGGGTTGTATTTATGGGTTTGAAGATCAAAGGTTTGCTAAGTCGGTGTGTTGTGTTGCTGAAGGTTCTATGAATGGGGAAATTTTATACATAATTGTGAAGTTTAACGCTAATTTCTCTAATTTTAGTATCCACTGGGCGAGAGTATGTGTTCCATAAAGGATCAAGAGTGATGAGGGGCAGATGTCTTTGTCAGAGCATACCCAGGAGAAGTCCCTAATCTACTTTACATCCAGTCAGCTTCAATTAAGCAGTTCAGCTCCAGAAAAAAGGAGTCATGGAAAATGGTGTCTGTCTTGGAAAATTCCACCATATAGAAAATGAATCATATGGAAATATGGGACTGATCTCAAGGAAATAGTAGAAACAGATGTAAAGATAAATTGCAGAATTGACTGTGTGAAAGCAATTATATTTATTGATAATTCTATTCATGCAAATAATAATATTAATGTTGCTGATAGGAATGTGAAATATGATCTGAAACTAATTGAAATAAATGAGATAGTACCCTGGAGAGATAAATTTGCATACTCCAGTGAAACATATGTAGAACATAGTCATAAGACTGAAAATTTTGATGTACGAAAATATTGGAAATGTTTTCATTTTTGTTCTGAAATGTGTTCTTATTGCTTTTACATGTTTGGTGAAATTAATTCAATAAATCTGAAGTGTAATATGAGTTTACTTTCAGAAAAAATGCCATTGATCTTCAATCCATTTCATTTTTTTTTTCTTGGAGGTGGAAGTGTTACGTACCTCTATAAGCTACGTAATTAAATAAATTAATTTGTACTTATACATGCCTTGCAAAATATATGATTACATGTATATACATCTAAATATTCTTTAATTGTATGTAAATTATGTGTTGCCTGATTTATATGTTGAAATATGCCTAACTTTATCCACCCGTGGGAACGGTTATATTTTCTTTGTTTACTCATGGCTGATTTCGTGGGAAAGTGGTTTTATAATGACCATCAGTAGGAAGCACTGATGGGAATTCTGTAATTGTTTGAACATTAGAGGGCAACTCCCCGTGAGAGACTTCTAGTTTCTTGTGGCTGGGGGGGGGGGCGTTGCCAACATTTCCCTCTGTTATTTTATTTTAATTACTGCATGTATTAATAATTACATTATCTCTGTTATGCATGTAATTCTGAGCATTAGTTAAGTTAGTTAAGATTACTCTTGTCACATTATTTTGCTCTATGTAAGTAAAAGTAATATTCTGTAAATTGGGTAATTTGTTCGCTGGGCGGAAGCAATGTTTTTGACTCCCGCCGATAAAAGAGTCAGTAGCTATCACGGACTAGGAGAGATAACATCTTTGGGAGATAAGTCTGTTAACATTTGTGTTTTGCCACAAATGCCACAGCTAATTGAAATTGAAAATTTCATCCTAAAATTCTGAGTGTCTTGACAGAAAACGAGGAGAATTAAATCTGGAGAGGGGATTGGGTAAATATAACAGGCCCCATAAGTGCAATTATGCACTGTTTATGACAATAAGAAAGTGTATTTATTACACTTAGTATTAAATCGTACTGTCAATTCGGAGGATGGGTTGCCTTTCCACATTTAGGTGGATTTGTAAGAGTCCAGTATATCATTTCCTTTACAAAGGATAATTACTTATTAAGAAGTTTATTTTCGTAGCACACTACTGCTTACTGAAACTCCCTTATTTAGTTGATATTAAACATTCCAGTGGAAATTATTTAAATGTAAAATAATTCCACTTTATATTCCTCATTTATTTACGTAGCTTTAATATGTTAATATAGACTTACGCTACGAGCTAACATGAAAGTTTTAAACGTGACATAAATACTCGTCACAGTCTCTTCCTTCCTTAGTTAATTCCGATATATATATATATATATATCCATTTACGCTCGAGATGCCTATCGAGAGTCGCGCATGTGTAATAGAGAGGAGGAAAAAGACGCCACTCGGTGTGGACGACGCCATAACTTACCAACGTGCTTGCAGAGAGAGACGCCATAGCAAAGAATTTGCCCAGTTTCTCTTCGTTCTTACATTTATAAGAACGTTGCTTCGTTAAATTGGCAATCAACAGCCGTGTCCCAGAACTAGTATAACTGCAATTCCATAGTCAACGCCCTTCACGCAGCAGCTGGAGGACAAAGGATTGCACAGTTCTCTCCATCAACGGACACGCGGCTAGGCAACTATTATTTCCTTTTCTCTTTTTATGTGGCCACAGTTAACATTTAGGCTAGTTGTCGTTAGGCTGAATGCAAAATAACAAAATCTAGTACATTTTCTCTCTAGCAGTTTTTATAACTAAGTCAGGAGATAATATTCATTATTTCTGTAGAAGAATTTTACAGTGCTGGACATATATATCAATTATTTTTCTTGCGGAAGAATTCATTAATCTAGGATGTACTTGTAGTTACTTAAGTAGTAGATTTCTACAATGTAATTGTCTTCCAGCTCCCGGTCCACGTCAACCGAAGTGTTAGGCTTCCCCACCTACACGTGCAACAATTTGCCCGATACGATACGTCGTCAGTGGAGCGTGGCGACCGATAACATCTCTCTAGATTTTACAGCTAAGCTGTTCATGTTTATCCATAGAAATAAATCTGTAGTTATATTAATGATCTCACAAGGAGATCAATATTACTAACCATTGCCATAGTAATATTAGTCTATATTACAGTAGTATATTGAGGTGCATTTACCTCTAATTATTATTATATGATCAATTTTATTTACATTCATGTTATGATTACTCTAGCGAAGAACCAGAGCCAGAATAATGCTAGGGATGTATTAATCCTTTAGCATGTAACCCTCCAATTTGGGTGAGTGAATTTGACTCATAATACAGTCCCTTTAATATTCAATGTAATATTAATTTAAACATCCATAGGACACTAGTTCATGGAGTAAAAGATTTAACCACTTGCTCTACCCTTGTTTTCAACTTTTTCTCAAAAAGTGGTGGTCCTGCGTAGCTATCGAAATAGTATCAATTTATATGATTTACATGAGTCAAGTTTTCCCACACTAATTTTGGTCCACCGAACCGGATGTACCATTAATCATCTAGGGTCCAGTATATTCACCCAAATTACTGGCCCCATATAATTACTTATTTACTAACACAAACTAGTGTGTTACCATTATTAGGCTATACACATATATTTCATTTACGACTGTCAGCAGACTGTCCATATCATAGCCTAAACCACATTGAACCTATGAGTACTGATTCACCTAAGTCCTGCCTCACCCATTCTTAGTTAATTGACATATAATCCAAATAACAAAATTGAAAATTTATTAACATTTCAGGGTTTAGTAAGTTAACCCAAGTTACTGATCCCATAAATTAATTAATCATTACTAACCCTGATAACACTATATTTCTCAATTAGGAAGTACTGTCAGGAGTTAAACATTATTTACGGCAGTAGAATACTTGCCAAACACAATTAATAATCTTGTGTTCATTAAATTTCTCATACACGTATTTTCTTACAAGTGTACAGTATATTATATAAAATTACAAAAATCTAAAAAAACATAGCACTAATATTTTACACATTATTGCACCACATTTATTGTAGTTATGCCAACCCAACAGAGGTAGGATATTTTAGACTGCAATTGTACTAAGATTTGTACAAATTCAGCCTAAACCATTAGCTCCATTAATAGGTAGAATTATTACTTTACTAGTTCTGTTAGAATTATTATTTAACATTGTGCTGACCCCAAGTAGGGTGAAACCTCTTATTTTACACAATTGTGTAATTATATTTTCTCAAATATGTCTATGTTCATCTTTTGAGTGTTACTAAAGTGTCACTACCCATCCAAAGCTGATTTTGAGGAGCTAAGCCTAGGAACCCTTGTAGAGACACTAAAGTATTACTCAAATGTTAGTTATTTATTATTAGGTAGGTAGCTAACCTCCAAACGAGGTAAATTACAATCAGCAGCCTAACCAAGAAAATATTTGGTTGTCAATAACCATACCTGCTCTACACATAAGAGCAAGTATCATAGCTGTTCAAGAAGCTATATAAGCTCCATAAAGCTTCAACCCATAATCAACATGACTACACTAGAAAAAATTAAATACAGCTGAAAGGCTTACAATGTCACTTGACAAGAGTTAATCAACCAATGTGACAGCTGGGTGAAAACAGACCCAGTTGATCTCATATCGCTGGAAATCTCAGCAGAGATAGCTAAACAGCAATTTAAGCTTATACAAGAAATTATTGTACTGTACATCAGCACACTGCATGTCAGTGACATTGATCTAGATGACATAGATCTAATCATGTCTGACCTAGCCGACTTTGAACACAAAATTCAGGCCAGGTTAATTAACTATAAAAAAGTGCTTGCAACACAAAAAGGTTCCTGCTGGATCAGGACATATTTATGGTACACCTATACCCAAGCAATCACTCAGCTCAGATGAAGTACTTGAGCTACCTCAAAATGAGGAGATTCCTCTAATCATATATGACCCTTACAACTGAAGTTGTAAGGGTCATATATGATTAGCAAGGAATAGCAAGGAATTAGACGCCATAGCAAGGAATTTGCTCAGTTTCTCTTCGTTCTTACATTTATAAGAACGTTGCTACGTTAATTTGGCAATCAACAGCCGTGTCCCAGAACTAGCATAACTGCACTTTCTTAGTCAACGCCCTTCATGCAGCAGCTGGAGGACGAAGGATTGCACAGTTCTCTCCATCAACGGATACGCGGCTAGGCAACTATTTTTTCCATACTGTTTTCATGTGGAACCCCTCTGTTTTCATGTGGAATCCCTCTTACTAGTGCTCTTGCATCAGGGTTCAGCTGGAAGAGGAGTTCACCAAAAGTCATGTTCGTTTTCTACGTGAAGAAAAAGAATTGACTAACGGATGAATGTATTACACTTATTATAAAATTGCATGACGTTTCGAACCTACATGGTTCATTCTCAAGTGATGTTGCAGTACAGAAAATTATATTTTATACTAATAGCAGGTCAGGTGAGTACAAATGGATCGAACCTGACCCGCTATTAGTATAAAATATAATGTTCTGTACTGTAACATCACTTGAGAATGAAAAATGTAGGTTCGAAACGTCGTGCGATTTTATAATAAGTGTAATACATTCTTCAGCTATTCAATTCTTTTTCATCACCTAGAAAACAAACACGACTTTTGGTGAACTCCTCTTCCAGCTGAACCCTGATGCAAGAGCACTAGTAAGAGGGTTAGAAGCCCTAAATCAGAAAATAGTAAATACGGAATATTCTGTCATATGTAATGAGACATGCATAAAAGAAAACCTGCTGCCCATATACACCAATATATATATATAGAGAAGCCATTACAGGTTCTTGTCAACAACGGCTTCTCTAATGGTTTTGTTGAAGACATCATAAAAAGAAAAGTAAAATGCCATGCAACCTCTGAAGAGTCAACTAACACAACACATGTACCCCCTATTTGACTATATTACACTATATTACAGGAACTTCTTTTCGACAGCTCATAAAACGGAGGAAAGGGTCCTGAAAGATATTGTTGATAGGAACGTTATCCCTACAGACAAAAATCAGAAAATACAATTGACGATAAACTATAAAACCAAAAAAACGGCCAAACTACTCATGAAAAACTCTCCAGATACAAAGCAGAACGCCTTGAAGGAAACCAACGTCGTCTATTCCTTCAAATGCCTACTTAGGGACTGTAGTAGTAGTAGGCATCCATCAGTCTCAAAAGACTATGGAGTTGCGCTCTGGTTGTCGGTCTGGAGTGGCCTCACCAGGGCGCAAAGCCAGGGTAGGTTGATTCGGGGGAGAAGCTGTTACCCAGGCAGCAGGTCCCCCCTCTCCACGGCGCTGAAAGTCTCCAATGGAAAGGCAAACGCCAATACGATTGGTTCCAGCGCCGTCGCAGGAACTGTGAGTTCCGGGGTTGACCTCGAAGGTGGTGAAGAAGGGCACAGGGACCTCCAACCCGGAGACCGCCGTGGTCGGGGCCGGAGAAGAACCACCCCATCAAGGGCATGAACGACCCCAGCCTCCTGAAGCAGAGCCTGGGAGCCGCACGGCCTCGGGAGGTGGACGTCCCGGTCCCGCACCTACGGGTTCCAGACAAGGATCGTCACAGCCCCTTTTCACCCGAGGCCGCCCTCCTTCAAGACCAAGTAGAAGGAAGAGTGATAATTATTAAATACAACAATCATTATTATGATAATATAATATTATTATATAATAATAATTGGGACTGTAAGCCCCAAAGAACTCAGTATATAGGCAAGACAACAACGTCTCTTTCCAGGCGATTAACAATGCATAAACAACAGGGCTCCAAAAAGGAACATATAATCTCCTCTCACAACCAGACCATCACCAGAGAAATCTTAACAAACAAAACAGAAATCATTGATAGATACAGCGATAGCAGGAGGCTCGACATCCAACCCGTCCTCTTGAAAATAATGTCACTTTTGGCTGGTATGCGCGCTATGGCCAAATTTGGACGTAATTTGAAATGAAATCGACTCACAAAAGTGACGTTCTGTTCCGTTTTCTATTTGAGTCGTCCGGCGTACGCGCGGAGGTTATGAGAGGACACTTTAAATTAACGTTTTTCATAACGTTTTGAAACTTTATGAGAATTTCCTGCCCACCTAACCTATCAGAGGACCCTTAACTTACTGTGGTTGAAAAAAAAAATCCCAAATTTATTTCATTTTTTTTTTTCATTTTCAGATTACGTCCAAATTCGGCCATACGGGCAAACGGCCAAAGCGACGTTCTTTTAAGAGGACAGGTTGCGACATCTGCGAGGCACTACACATCAAAAAGTCAACACCAGCAATCAACAGCCAATTAATGCACAACTATGTTCTTTACTGGGTCTGCAAAGATGACAGATTAATGTTAGAGAACATAACTAAACTGATGAAAAACATTCCCGAGTCACAGAGATTACCATTCACAGACAAGCTACCAGTGATATATGCAGACTGGGATAAGACAACATTGGTTAACGACCAAAACCCAGGAACAGATAGTTTAGAGAACCGCAGCAGTAATGTGGAGGAAGAGGGTATTGTAGTACATAATAGCAGCAATATTGCAGAGTCAGGTAATATAAACGATGTGAGCAACAGTGAGACAGAGTGCATAAATGAAGGAATTGGGACGAAAAGCGGAGATGGCTCCAATAAAGAGGTAGACAAGACAGACACAGATATAAATACCTTGAAAAACGCAAAACCGGAACACATTTGCAAATTCTACGCTTAAGGAATATGCAAATATGGAAAATTAGGAACAAAATGCCATTTTCTGCATCCTCGAAAATGCAGGAACATGTTGGCGAGGGGTACATGCCGTTTTGGAACAGGGTGTAGATACTTCCACCCCAAATTATGTCAATTTTCAATTAAGGACAAAAAATGCTACATCTTTAGTGTCCGGAATTCCACGTGAGAGGTACACAAGGTTATAGACGGGAAAATCAGTATGACACTACTGGCAATTTTTTAGAGGAAGGCAGAAACAGAGCAGAAAATATAAGAGAGAGGAACAGTCAGATGGAACCACCACAGGATTACAGAGGGGAAGGGAGATACCCACAAGTCTGGAATACACATTACCAACAAACACACAGGCACTACACCACACAACACTCGCCCCACTACCGAAACTGGACGAATCACTTCGAAAACAACACACCCTGGACGCAAACACAGTGGGCCCCTTACCAGAGCCTCAGATATTAACACCAAGTAAGGCATCCAGCACTTCCACTACCACGATAACATCATTTATATTTGCCAACATTCAAGGTATAAAAACACGCAAATCCAACAAAGTTCACTTTATAGATGGTCTCCTTCATGAGGCAAATGCAGTGTTTGCAACCCTAACAGAAACCCACACAAAGGACTACCATGATGGTGAAATATGGATCTCAGAGTACAATCTTTTCAGATGTGATAGGAAACACCGGCTTCAGGGTGGGGTCAGCCTATACATCAAAGACACACTCATCTGTACTGAGCTGCTAAACACCTCAAATGATATGGTGGAAGTGCTGATAATCAAAATAGAGATTATAAATGTAGTTATTGTCCTTGTATATAAGTCACGGAGGCAAACCCTCAGCAGTTTAAAGACCAACTACTGAAAGTAGAACACTGCTTGGAAACCTCACAAATCCAGCTTCGAACATCATCCTGCTTGGGGACTTCAACCTACGGCACCTGAAATGGAAGCACCTGGCTAATACAGTAATATCAGAAAGAATACCAGGAAGTAGCCTTAATGAACAGGCACATGCAAATGACCTGCTACGGATGTGCGACAGGTTTGCCTTAAACCAGCAAATAGTAGAACCAACCAGGAAGGAGAACACGCTGGACCTCATTTTCACTAATAATGATGAATTGATCAGGAACATAATGATTACAAATACCTGTTACTCAGATCACAACTTAATTGAAGTTATGACAACCATGGGGAATAGACCTTCAAAACCAGTCCAGATTCCCGGGGAGGAGATTTCAGCAAATTCAACTTCAATAATAACAGATAAACTGGGAGCAAATAAACCAGGACTTCACAGAAATAAACTGGGAAGAACAGCTAGGAAATGCGAACCTGAACCAGTGCCTGAAAAATAAGCTCAGTAGCACTAGAAATATGTACAAACCGCATCCCCCTAAGAAAAAGAGGAAGAGATGCAGATTGGAACGAGAACGTCGTTCCCTATATAGGCGAAGAAACGAATCGCGGTACAACTTGAGAGTCGCACCCTATCTCAGGAACGGCGAAGAAGGTTAGGTAGCGAAATAGGAAAAATTGAACTCAAGCTACAAGAATCATACAAAACGCAGGAGAGGGAAAGAGAGCAAAAGGCCATCAGTGAAATAGAGAGAAAACCGAAATATTTTTCTCCTATGCAAAATCAAGATCAAAAACCACATCTAGTATCGGGGCCCTGCGAAGGAAGATGGAACTTTCACCGATGACAACAAAGAAATGAGCGAGCTACTGAGGAAGCAATACGACTCTGTCTTCAGCGAGCCATTAAACGCACTAAAGATCGATAACCCAAATGAATTTTTCATGGATATGATACCAACATCAAATCATATATCAGACGTCACCCTATCCCCACTGGATTTTGAAGAAGCCATAAACAGTATGCCTATGCACTCCGCACCAGGCCCGGATTCTTGGAACTCCATATTCATCAAGAACTGTAAAAAACCACTATCGCAGGCCCTTCACATTCTGTGGAGACAAAGCCTAGATACTGGCGTTATTCCTGATATACTAAAAACAGCAGAGATAGCACCACTTCATAAGGAGGAAATAGGCAGAGGCAAAAAATTACAGACCGATAGCACTAACATCGCACATCATAAAAATTTTGAGAGAGTGCTAAGAAGTAAGATCACAAAATACATGGAATCACAGCATCTCCATAACCCCGACAACATGGTTTCAGAACAGGGCGCTCTTGCCTGTCGCAGTTGCTGGACCACTATGATATGGCATTAGATGCTATGGAAGACAAACAAAACGCTGATGTAATTTACACAGATTTCGCAAAAGCTTTTGATAAATGTGACCATGGTGTTATTGCCCATAAAATGCGCTCAAAAGGAATTACCGGAAAAGTAGGCAGATGGATCTACAATTTCCTGACCAACAGAACCCAATGTGTAATAGTCAACAAAATAAAATCAACCCGTCAACCGTTAAGAGCTCAGTCCCCCAGGGTACTGTGCTTGCTCCAGTACTTTTTCTCATCCTCATATCGGACATAGACAGAGCACAACCTATAGCACTGTATCATCCTTTGCAGATGACACTAGGATCTTCATGAGAGTAGGCAACATAGAGGACACGGCGAACCTCCAGTCAGATGTAGATCAGGTCTTTCTATGGGCTACAGAAAATAATATGGTGTTTAACGAAGACAAGTTCCAGCTCATGCGCTATGGAAAAAATGAAAATATAAAACGGAAACCACGTACAAAACTCAGGCAAATCATAACATAGAACGAAAAGGCAATGTAAAGGATCTGGGTGTACTCATGTCGGAAGACCTTACCTTTAAAGAACACAATAAAGTAGCCGTCACAACTGCAAGAAAAATGACAGGTTGGATAACAAGAACTTTTCACACTAGAGATGCTATACCGATGATGACACTTTTCAAAACGCTTGTGCTCTCTAGAGTGGAGTACTGCTGCACAATGACAGCCCCTTTCACTGCTGGTGAAATTGCTGACCTGGAGAGCGTGCAGAGATCCTTTACTGCTAGAATCACCGGTAAAACATCTAAACTATTGGGACCGACTTAAGAGCCTAAATCTGTATTCCCTTGAGCGCAGGCGGGAGAGATACATAATAATTTACACGTGGAAAATATTAGAGGGGCTGGTCCCAAACCTGCACACAGAAATAACATCACATGAGACCAGAAGACATGGCAGGATGTGCAGAATACCCCGTTGAAAAGCAGAGGTGCAACTGGTACTCTGAGAGAGAACTCTATCAACATCAGAGGCCCGAGACTGTTCAACACGCTTCCACTACACATAAGGGACATAACTGGCAAACCCTCACAGTGTTCAAGAGAGAACTGGATAAGCACCTCCAAAGGATACCTGATCAACCAGGCTGTGACTCATACGTCAGGCTGCGAGCAGCCGCGTCCAACAGCCTGGTTATCAGTCCAGCAACCAGGAGGCCTGGTCGATGACCGGCCGCGGGGACGATAAGCCCCGGAAGCACCTCAAGGTATCCTCAAGGTAAGGTAAGAGGTCNATCTATCATTCATTATTTTAACAGAAACAGGCTAAGAAAACCAAAACCAACTATACTACTAAGCCGGTTATAAAGCCATTCACAACTGCAGGCCAGATAATACAAGAAGTGGTACAGTTATCATTATCAAGATTACTTCACTTGTACCAGTGTCATTAGTAATGGAGACGACTACTGTGAATATATCTTTGTTCAATTCTGAATCAAATCCCTTAAATCCTATATAACTATTGGAGCTGTTTATAGATATCCCAATACTAATTTAATTCCATTCTCAGATAATCTAAAGAATGTAATCATAACAGACAAACTAAAAAAAATCACATCATCCTACGAGATGACTTTAACCTTGACCATTGTCAACAAAATAGCTCCTAGTCGACTACTTCCTAAACAGCATTAACTCCAGTATGATATTCCCCATGATCACCAAGCCCACACAGATCACTCAACCATCTACAACCTTGGACAACATATGAAATAACATAACAGTCTCCCCCCCCCTTGCCTCTAGTATAATTATTGACAAAATAACCGACCACTATCCCCACTATCCGACCACTATTGTAAAGCAGCAATAAGCAATCTCATAAATGCATTTCATAATATAAACTGGGAATCTATATTCAGCATTACATAGGATATAAACTCATTTTGCCGACATTTTTTTTTCCAAAACTCTAAACCTCTGCAACACACACTGTCCTCTCCTCACCAAACAAGTAACTGCCAAAAGATTAAATAACCCTTGGCTCACAAGTGGCATACTTAAAGCAATTAAAAAAAATGATTTAAAAAAATAGGATTGGCCTAGTTACAAAGGAAGTAAGAAGATCCAAACGTTCCTTTTATGAGAATAAATTCAAAGAAGCAAAAGGGAATATGAAAAGCACGTGGAAAGCCTCTCTAACATCCAAGGATCTAAACAACAATTACATAACAAGCAGATAAAACTCTCCATGTTTTCTATTTTATTATCCCTATTTGTTTTCCATATTATTATTTTGTTATCTCCATTTACACAACTCCCCCCTGTATCCGAGCTATGTCAACAGGCCGTTCTCCCTCTTCGCCTTTACATCATGATGCATCACGTTAGTGTGATCTCTGTGTGTAATGATGTAAGGGCGAAGAGGGAGAACGACCTATTGACATAGCTTGGGTGCAGAGGGGAGTTGTGTAAAATCCTGGTTTGTGCCTCCGAGAGGCTACGGGATCCAGTAAGTTCAGTAGAATTTCGGTTTCAACTCTTACCCTGTCGTAGCTCAGTCGATTAAGGCATTGTCTGGGATGCTCCCGGACGCAGGTTCGAATCCTTGTCATGGCCCTTGTGGATTTGTTCAAAAACTTGCTTTTTTTGAAAAACAGTTTTTTATGTGAGGGAAATCTCAGAAACCTCTTTACTGATTGCTTTGAAATTTTGACACAATGTTGCATTCGAATGCACGCATGTTTTTATATACCCACTATATACATGCCAAACCAGTGACAGGTAAAAAGCTATTTTTTTTTAAGGATCATTAACGACCGGCTCCCTCCCGGGAGCCGGTCGGCCGAGCGGACAGCACGCTGGACTTGTGATCCTGTGGTCCTGGGTTCGATCCCAGGCGCCGGCGAGAAACTATGGGCAGAGTTTCTTTCACCCTATGCCCCTGTTACCTAGCAGTAAAATAGGTACCTGGGTGTTAGTCAGCTGTCACGGGCTGCTTCCTGGGGGTGGAGGCCTGGTCGAGGACGGGCCGCGGGGACCCTAAAAAGCCCCGAAATCATCTCAAGATAACCTAAAGATAGATCGTCTGTTGGATGTAAAAGCAACGCACACTATACTAAATATGTAACGATTCCATTTGAATGTTTCTGATTGCATTGTTAAATTGAATTTTCATAAATTTCGATTTATTTAATTTTTATTTAATTATTTTGTGTGACATTGCGTTGGAATTGAGCTGTGTTGCTTACCATGCCGTTTCATGTCATGAGAATAGATTAATTTTTTTTCATCTCGTTTTTTAACTGTTTTTATTTTTCAGTGATAGGAACATCAGATCATATGATGTTCCATTTTTCTGACGAGAACATCAGATCATTTAGGAACTCATTGGACCAGGGAGTGGGGAAAGGTTGGTGTTGGAAATAACCAACAGTTTCATACATCTCATGTATTTTTATACAACATTTGTATTAACCAAAGTAGTTACTAAAATTACTAACTTGTAGAATTAATCATCATCATGACTTTTTTTTGAGATACATACAAGAGTTTTACATTTGTTATGTACCTCTATAATTAAATAAATAC
>WNGS01130125.1:0-18039 GCA_020271785.1 Procambarus virginalis
AATGTACAGTTCACAGATTGCAATGTCATAGATATTCATGGTATATATATATAATCTGTAATCCTTATACATATAGTCGACATGTAATTATTGATTGTTTCTGCTTCGCAAATATCAACTTTCTTGATTGTCAGCGATATGTTGATAAATTGATATTATGGTTTGGTATTAGGCTTAATGTTTATCACTTGCGGGACCCGGGTTGTTAAGGTCGTGATACTTGTATACGTGATACTAGTCTTTGACCCCATTTAACGTCCAGCAAGTTTTAAGTGGAACAACTGGCTTCCTGGGACCCCTATGGGACACCCCCGCCTCCTAGGGCTCGCCCTGCAACATCTTTTCTCCCTATCCCAGAGCCATCCCGGATCATCCCATATTCCAAGGGAAACTAAACTACATCCTTCCCCCCCCCCACCGTCACACAAGACGTCCGCAGTTCACCACAAACAAGGCTTGTTGACGACTCTGCCGACTCTCACATCACAGAAAACGAAAAGACATAAACCTCAGAAAATGAAGATCAAATCCGATTTTACGGACCGAGTCTCCCGCGGCTTCGCTTTTCTCACTAAAACTAACACTAAAATAAACAAAACACACACAAGAGTTACGACCTTATAACGAGATTTAAAGGCCTCGTTTCCGTCACGGGAATCGTGGACTCCTAGACTCTTACAAGAGTGTTAGTCCAGTGATTGTCATATATTTTTTTTAGAGGGGCCGTGATTTCCGTGGACGACACCGATCGATGAAATTTCGTTGAAGACCAAATTACGTTTATTTATTTCGTTATTTATTGAATGGCGTCGTATTTATCTCTTTCTTCGTATTGACTTTACCACTCATAGTCATACTCCAGCTTAAACCACACCCCGCAGGCGCAATGGCCAAGATTGACGTTGGTTCAACGTTATCTAGAGCACTACGGGCTCACCATAGCCTGTGTTACCTGGAACTTTCTGTTTCAGGTAGCGAATCTTAAACACGACAAACGTTCAATCAATATATATATATGGCGTTGGTTCATCGTTGAATCAATGTTTATGACGTTGAATCAATGTCGGATTTGTATTGATGTTTTGATATTCTGCCACTTGTGCACGTTCTTGTGCACGTGCCTCGTGCACGTGCCTCTGGGAGCGACACTCTGGTGACCCAGGGGTTGTGTTTGGTGTTGGACTTAAGGCCTATATCAACCATCGGTGGGTTGTTATGGTCACCACAATAGCTTACCGACCAACCAGCAAGTATACTTTAGTCCTGAACACCCACACGTGTGTGTGCCCTCTTACGAAACCGGTACATCTTTCCTCAATCATAGTGACTTAGTTTGTATTTATTCAACAGTTTACTAGCATAGAGACACTACGAGTTCGTTCTCGCCTCAAGGCTGTTCTATTCCTACAGACAGACTCATAATAACGAATATCGAATAAAACCCCAAACTCGATTCTCTCATCATATCTCACAGCTCGGAAATTATGAGAATTAGAGGTAAATGTTTTAAGACACAATATTACTGAAAGCTTCAGTGAATGATGTTAAACTAATCCTTTCTTCCCTCTGAACAACAGTTGGTGTCTCGAGGCTAAAGAAATAATACCCAGAATGGCCTCGTTACAGACCATCCGCTTATATGCGAACGCTTACTGTACAATCTGCCTTCGGCAACATAGTACACTTAGCGACATACAGTTACTTCTGGCTGTAACTCCTGTTCAAGGGATAATGCTTAGCAGAATACTTCTATATACAAGGGTTATAGTTCTGGGAGTAAGTCCTATACAAGGAGTGATATTGTAAGAAGTCCTATATACTGCTTCGAGTAAGTCCAGCAAAATAAAAAAAATACGTCTATTAGTAAATCCTGCACAAGGGATCTCTGATCAAGTCCTGTACTAGGGTAAATACTTTTAAGAGCTGCCGGGAGGAGTGGTGGGTCCTATTGGCACTTTGTCACGTGTATTCGTTTCGATGATGCCATGATGACCCGTCCTGCCATCCCCCGACCTGCCATGATAGTCACGTACCCTACAACAATTACCGTTCAAAATTCGGTGGATAGCCATAATCGTCTAGCTTCCATCCTCAGACAGAAAGCAGACATGGATTTAAATAATTATATTAGAAAGGGTTCACAGCGATGCCCGGGTTTATCAGTCCATCTCTTTGTCTCCCTCCATATATATATATATGTCGTACCTAGTAGCCAGAACGCGTTTCTCGGCCTACTATGCAAGGCCTGATTTGCCTATTAGGCCGAGTGATTTTCTTTATTTTCAATAAATTGTTTCCAGTTAGTTTATTTGAATTATTATTACTATATTATATTAAGAACATAAATTATTGACGTAATTCAGTTTGTTTAGGTTAGGTTAAGATAGGTTAGGTTAGGTAGGGTTGGTTATGTTAGGTTAGGTAGGGTTGGTTAGGTTCGGTCATATATTTACGTTAGTTTTAACTCAAATATAAACAAATTAACTCATACATAATGAAATAGATAGCTTTATCATTTCATAAGAAAAAAATAGAAAAAATATATAATTCAGGAAAACTTGGCTTATTAGGCAAATTGGGCCTTGCATAGTAGGCCGAGTAGTGCGTTCTGGCTACTAGGTACAACATATATATATATATATATATATATATATATATATATATATATATATATATATATATATATATATATATATTATATATATATATATATATATATATATATATTATATATATATATATATATATATATATATATATATATATATATATATATATATATATATATATATATATATATATATATATGTCGTACCTAGTAGCCAGAACGCACTTCTCAGCCTACTATGCAAGGCCCGATTTGCCTAATAGGCCAAGTTTTCATGAAATAATTGTTTCTCGACTACCTAACCTACCTAACCAAACCTAACCTAACTTTTTCGGCTACCTAACCTAACCTAACCTATAAAGATAGGTTAGGTTAGGTTAGGTAGGGTTGGTTAGGTTCGGTCATATATCTACATTAATTTTACTCCAATAAAAAAAAATTGCCTCATACATAACGAAATGGGTAGCTTTATCATTTCACAAGAAAAATTAGAGAAAATATATTAATTCAGGAAAACTTGGCTTATTAGGCAATCGGGCCTTGCATAGTAGGCCAAAAGTGAGTTCTGGCTACTAGGTACGACATATATATATATATATATATATATTATATATAATATATATATATATATATATATATATATATTGTATATATATATATATATATATATATATATATATATATATATATATATATATATATATATATATAATTGGAAATGTTCGTTTGTTCAAAATCGCTAATCTCCGAAAGTTCTGCACCGATTGCTTTGAAATTTCACACACCGTTCCATTCGCATCCGACGGGTTTTTATATACATCCTATATAGATGTCACGTCTGTGACGGGAAAAACACTTTTTTTTTAACTGTTTTTTTCATGTGAGGGAAATCTTCGAAACCTCTTTACCGAATGCTTTGAAATTTTGACATAACGTTGCATTCAAATAGGCGCGTCCTTTTATATATCTACTATATACATGCCTCACCTGTGTAGGGAAAAAACATGTTTTTTTGAAAAACATGTTTTTTCGAAAAACAGCGCCATCTGTTGGACGTAAGAGCAACACACACTGTAATCTCCGAAGGTCCTTCACAGATTGCTTTGAAATTTTGACACAACGTTCCATTCGAATACGCGTGTGTTTTTATATACCTACTATATAGATGCCACACCTTTGACAGGTAAAAACATGCTTTTTTTTAGAAAAAACTGCGCCATCTATTGCACGAAATAAGAACATACTCTATAATACATATGTTACGATTCCATTTCCATGTTTCTGACAGCACTGATAAATTGAATTTTCATATATTTCGATTTATTTTCATTTTGATTTAATTATTTTGTGTGACATTGCGTTGGAATTGAGCTGCGTTGTTTACCATACTGTTCATTTCGTAAGTTTAAGTATAGGTGCCACACCTGTGACAGGTAAAAACATTATTTTTTTAAGAAACAGCACCAACTGTTGTGTGTAAGAGCAACACATGCTATACTAAATACGTTACGATTCAATTTCTATGTTTCCGATTGCACTGACATATTGAATTTTCATACATTTCGAATTATTTTAATTACGATTTAATTATTTTGTGTGACATTGCCATGGAATTGAGCTGGGTTGTTTACCATACCGTTCATTTCGTGAGTATAAGTATAGATGCCACACCTGTGACAGGTAAAAACATGCTATTTTTTAAAAAATACACCGCTATCTGTTGCACATAATAGCAACACCCGCTAAACTAAATATGTTACGATTCCATTTCAATGTTTCCGATTTCATTGATAAATTGAATTTTCATAGATTTTGATTTATTTTCATTTTGATTTAGTTATTTTATGTGACATTAAGTTGGAATTGAGCTGTGTTGTTTACTATACCGTTAATTTTGTGAGTATAGTTTACTTTTTATTTTTCATTTAATTTGTTTTTACTGTTTTTCTTATATTTCAGTGATGGGAACATCAGATCATTTGATGTTCCCAATTTTCACATGGGAACATTATATCATTTGGGAATGCATCGGACGAGGGAGTGGGGAATGGTGGGGAGGACGAAGGGACGGTGAGGTGGGGGATGGTGGGTAGGACTGGAAGACAGGGTAAGGTTGCATGAGTGTTGCTGAGCCACAGCATCGCGTGTCCGGGTACAGCTAGTATATATATATATATATATATATATATATATATATATATATATATATATATATATATATATATATATATATATATATATATATATGAACCCACACGAGTCATCTCATTACAGCGCCAGCGTCCCTCTGCGGGAATCTCTCACTCTCTGGACTTTAGCAGTTCTTAAACAGTTGGAAGTCTGCTGCTGCTGTTTTATCACTTGGAATTCATGTTTGTGTGCTCAGTTAAAGTATTAAATACTACAGGATGTCCTACCACGAGATCTTAATAATGAGAGTTTTAATATACAAAGACGATGGTGATATTGACAGTTATAACATCGCCATTAAAAATAATATTAATATATAAAATTAATAATTTTTTAACTCCATTTTACATAAATTATATATCTTATATTTGTATACTATTAATTTAACAATATAAAGGGACTACAAACGCATATGCTATCTTATACAGAATACTAAGAATATTTAAAATATGTTTTAATCGCAGGTATGAATTAAGATTATAAGAATAATGAAAACAGTAAAAAGTCTATTGATCCATAGAAGGCAGCTCCTATATATATATGTACCCAAACTCATTCATGTAAACATATCTCGAGCATAAGAATAATTGGTAAAATGTCCGCAGTGGAGGAGCAGGGAAGTCTCTTTAATTTTTGTCTTCCACGATTTAACGAGGCAGTTTTTGACTCATTAACCAGCTCTAACTGCTGTTAATTGCCTTATATGTACGTGTGTAAGTTCTCTAGTCTGCCTGCCTGGATGGTTAAGGGGCTAAGCAGGTACACACGACGAAGAGGAAGGTGAGAGAGAGAGAGAGACTGGGAGCAGAAGGGAAAGGAAGAAGGGAAGTGTGAAATACGGAGAGGGAGAGGGGGAATAGAAGGATATGGGAGGGGGAGAGAGAAGAGTTAAATACAGGTTGGCCAAGGGGGTGTGTAAGTGTCGAAACGCATGTTACCTGATTCTCTCTCTCTGTGTCTCGTTCTCTCTCACCTAACTCTCTATACCTCACAACTCAGAGGGCGTTTAGAGGCCTCCTGAGTTGTGAGGCGTGAGATATATATATATATATATATATATATATATATATATATATATATATATATATATATATATATATATATATATATATATATATATATATATATATATATATATATATATATATATATATATATATATGCGAACAAGCCTGAATGGTCCCCAGGACTATATGCGAATGAAAACTCACACCCCAGAAGTGACTCGAACCCATACTCCCAGGAGCAACGCAACTGGTATGTACAGGGACGCCTTAAACCGCTTGACCATCACGACCGGACATAAGGAAGAAGGAAGTGATAGCCTGAGCTATATGAACCACTTCCCCGCCGGCACTTGGATGGTTATCTTGGGCATAACATTTTATCAAATCACCTCATTTTTTGGAGCAACACGTGAGGAACACAAATGCGAACAAGCCTGAATGGTACCCAGGACTATATGTGAACGAAAAATCACACCCCAGAAGTGACTCGAACCCATACTCCCAGGAGCATATACCAGGAGAATAATATTTCATGTTGCTAGGCTCCTCCCACTTACGGACTACCCGCACGCCAATGGAATACAATTATATTATTTTGACATGGGAGAGTCAGACAATGGCGAAAGAAACAGACTTTCAGAGGCAGAGACAGAGGTAGGCCTGCAGAGAGAGAGAAAAAACACAGAAAGAGAGAGACACTGGGAGAAGGAAAGATGTTTAAAAAGAGAGGAAGGGGGGGGGGGGGACAGGGAAAACGTATTGGAAAAGGGTAAGAGAAACCTGGGCATAAATGAAGAGGTAAATGATTGAGATTGAGAGACGAAAATTTTGAAAGAAAGGGTGGAGAGAAGAGGGTGTAGTGGAGATAGACCCGGGCGCAGCCGGGTAACTCCCCGGTTATATATCAATTCATACTTAAATATAATTTTTGTGGCCGTATAATGGACAGGGGGGGGGAGGGAGGTGACATTTGATTATACCCAATTTTGATTTCAAAGGGATTTTAAGTCCTATTAACCTTTGGGAGGGTAATTAAGGCCACCACACTAGCTTAGTGACCAACCACCAAGTATGACTTTACACTGAACAAGTAACTGCGTAAAAAGGGAGAATCTAGTCTGGCTTTTAGGCTATTGTTGACCTCACCAGAAAGGTCTTTGACAACCGCGTCAGGCGTAGATATATTCCAACCAAAGTTGCCAGTAACTTGTTGCCCCTTTAATTAGAAAAGTTAATATTCTATAGGGCATAACCTATACAATCTTAGGAAATAGTTAGTATATGTAATAAGAGTACAACAGTCTAAATTGTGTACATATCATGCACAGCCAATATAGGTTCAATTATTTTTAGATGAAAAGTTGCTATATATTCCGTCTTATCTCAGCCACATACCTCGATTTAGGCTTAGGTTTAAGGCCTATCAACCTCTGGAGGTAAGCTTACAATATTTTAGTCCTGATTTAAGTAAATTTTAAGTGTATATTCTCTGAAAAAGCGAGGGTTCACCTGTCAGTGTATATATATTCTATCATCCATCTCAGTTTGGAAATACATTAAGTACCAGACCAATTTCTGAAGGATTCAACCCGTTCTCGCACCTGCTTATGCTCAATATTTGGCATATAGATAAGTGCATATGTGACATACTAATTTATTGTGAACATTTGAGTTTACCTTGAAATTCTGAACAGGAAACACCGACCTAACCTAACCTTCTTAGTATGTTAAGATATTACAATTAGTACTGAACCTATATCTATATTGATATTACAGTTTAATAAAATTAATAAAACAAAACTAAAATGTTTAAATTAATTGTAAGGTAACTCAGGATATTGTCAAATTTTGTATAAAATCTCTATTGTTTGATAAACTGAGAGGAAGAGTTAGTGCCTTGAAAAAAAAATGGCTTGGAATATGTCACATATGTACTTATTTATAAGCGAAATAGTGACTATAACCAGTAAGTCCTATATGTGTTGTCTTGTGCGAGCTCGAGTTGTAGGTAAGCCGCACAATTACTTACTATCGAATCATATATTAGATCTGGTTTAAATCTATTAACAGGAACCTACAGTCTAAAGCTAATCTATTCACCAAAAACCACTCCAATTTAGACATTTTTAGTATATGCAGTTCTCGCACTCCAGCATTAGAAAACATAATACCAATAATTGTTTGCTTACTGAAGATAACTGGAATAATTATAGTAATTACAGCAATTACAATCATTAACTCAAACTAAGATATTGGAAGTAGGTTTCCTTTAACATTCGAAAATTAATGTTATACCAGAAAAAAGTATATTAGAAGGTCGTACCAATTATTGAGTGCCGTGGTTACTAAGACGTATCCTACGGTCAAGGAAAAACCTTTGTAGGTCCGACTTAAGTAAGGTTAACTATCGGGGAATCTCTTCATTATGCGTCCTGGTTAAACAACACTTCTAAAATAGAAGATATAATTGCCTTGTCGTGTCTATAATTTGTTTTTAATATTTACATTCTTTGAGTGTGTGATGCTTAATGGGGGGTGTTTGTTGACTTTCCTGACTCACGAAGAGAGGAATTACAGTTAGGCGAAGAGCTAAGACGATAAAAAAGAGGATACAAGAGACGGAAGTAGAAATAATGGACATAATAGAATGAAATATAACAGGAGAGAATACGGGAAAGACTGATGTAGACACGACCATTCAACTTTGGATCAGTTGGGGGTTAAAAATGCTTATTTTCTATGATAATATTATTCATTTTAGCTCCTCTTCGTTCGTTAGCTGTGTAACTGCCTGATGATAACACCGTACTGTAGCTGGTTTAATTAAACCTTGCAGCTGGTTGAACCTATTGTGCCCATCCATGTGGGGTTTTTAGATCATCTGTGGGTTTTAGATAGCCCAGCTTGGTAGAATCCTTGCACTGTATAACCATGTATAATTGATTTAAGAACATGGTGCTCGATTGAACCCCTGGCTTTAGTGCCATGCGCGTGGTGTGTTCAACCCGTTCTCGTTATAGCACGTCATATTTTGACGTATAGTTTATCTAAGCTGATGTACGCAAAAAAAACCTTACTAAGCTTTTTTTTTATTATGCCCCCAAAACTGATGAACAAAATGGTAGCGGCTTGCGAAATTGACACAATCCGTTTTCTGTTGGTGGGTCTTCTGGATGGTTCGATTAGGGCACTTTAGTACCACAGTTTTGTTACGTTGGGAACGCTTGCCAGAACAGGTTGTTTAAACAGGTCCAGCTGGGATGAACCCCTTGTACCAGGACCATCCTAGGGGTAGGATACTGCAGCTTGCCTGCACTTTACCTAAAGCCAGTTTCGAGAGTTCCTGTACTTCCGCAGCGTCGTCGGGCGCCAAGCTTCCTGGTGGTGATCAATGAGGCTGTTGCAAGCAGCTTGCCCGCCATTTCAGCTTTGGCGTGATTGTGTTGTTCATGTAGTGTTGTGTGGGTGTTTCTGTGGCTCCTGTATACTTCATAGGATCTTTTTTCGGTGTTTCCTGTCTTATCATTTGTTCCAGAATGAAAGCGTAAAAAGCATTAAAACTGCCTTCAGAAACTTGTGTAAGGAATCATTCAGAACTTTGTATACCACATAGGTCATACCAATCCTGGAGTATGCAGCCCAGCATGGAGTCCATATCTAGTCAAGCATAAGACTAAACTGGAAAAAGTTTAAAGGTTTGCCACCAGACTAGTACCCGAACTGAGGGGTATGAGTTACGAGGAGAGACTACGGGAATTAAACCTCACGTCGCTGGAAGACAGAAGAGATAGAGGGGACATGATCACCACATAGAATATTCTCAAAGGAATTGACAGGTAGATAAAGGCAAGCTATTTAAAACAAGAGGCACATGCACTAGGGGGACACAGGTGGAAAATGAGTGCCCAAATGAGCCACAGAGATATTAGAAAGAACTTTTTAAGTGTCTTACTCTTAAGTTTAAGTGTAAGAGTGGTGGTGGAGGCAGACGCCATACACAGTTTCAGGTGTAGATATGATAGAGCCCAGTAGGCTCAGGAACCTATACATCAGTTGATTGACAGTTGAGAGGCGGGACCAAAGAGCCAGAGCTCAACCCCCGCAAGCACAACTAGGTGAGTACAAACTAGGTGAGTACAGGGCAGGAGGAAACGGAAAGGCCCTAGCATGGATAAGGAACTACCTAACAGGAAGGAGCCAGAGAGTTACGGTAAGGGGCGAGAATTCAGACTGGCGAACAGTAACGAGTGGAGTACCTCAGGGATCGGTGCTGGGACCCGTTCTGTTTCTAATATACGTAAATCACATGTTTACAGGAGTAGAATCCTACATGTCAATGTTCGTGGATGACGCAAAATTAATGAGAAGAGTTGAGACAGATGAGGATTGTAGGATCCTCCAAGAGGACTTGAGCAGGTTGCAAAGATGATCAGAGATATGGCTACTGGAGTTCAATACGAGCAAATGTAAAGTTATGGAAGTGGGATCAGGTGATAGGCGACCAAAGGGACAGTACACAATGAAGGGAACTGCCTACCTGTCACGATTCGAGAAAGAGACCTGGGAGTGGACATAGCATTTAATCTAACTCCTGAGGCTCATATAAATAGGATACCGACAGCAGCGTACTCTACACTGGCAAAAGTTAGAACATCATTCAGAAACCTATGTAAGGAGGCTTTAGGGCGCTTTACCTTGTCTACGTGAGGCCAGTCTTAGAGTATGCCGCGCCATCATGGAGCCCCCACCTGAAGAAACACATAAGGAAACTGGAAAAGGTTCAGAAGATTGCAACGAGACTCGTCCCAGAGTTACGAGGGATGGGTATAAGGAGCGCTGAAGGAAAGAATCTTACGTCACAAGAAAAATGAAGAGAGAGGGGGAATGATAGGAACGTATAAAATTTCAGAGGGATTGACAGAGTGGACATAGACGAAAGTTCACACGGAATAGTAACAGAACGAGGGGACATGGGTGGAAGCTGGAAAACTCAGATGAGTCACAGAGATGTTACAAGTTTCTTTTAGCGTGAAAGTAGTGGAAAAAAGGAATGCACTTAAGGAACAGGTTGTGGAAGCCAACTCTATTCATACTTTTAAAACTAGATATGATAGGGAAATGAGACAGGAGTAATTGCTGTAAACAACCGATGGTTAGAAAGGCGGGATCCAAGGTCAATGCCGATCCTGCAAGCACAAAATAGGTGAGTACACACACCCATCATACATCCAAAACTCAGTATAGTCGTACGAAAGCCAAATAAGTATATAATACACTCAACATTAATACAATGAGTCACGTATAATTGTAGTGAGGGGAGGAGACTCTAATGAGGAGGGTAGAAGAGGGGAAGAGGAGAGGTAAAGGGAACGAGAGAGAATGGGTAGAGAGGCAGAGACGGGGGGGGGGGATAGGAGGAGAGAGGATGGAAAAGAAAGGTAGAGGGAAGGGAGATGACAGGAAAAGGAGACAAAGGACAAAGAGAATGGAGGAGGAACAGCTGAGTCCAGGAAAGGGAAGTTTGAAAGAGAGGTGCAGAGGGAAGAGAAGGAACAGAATGCAGAAGAGCAAAATTGGGGGAGGGGAGGGGGAAGAGTGATGTGCATGGGATGCAATGAACGTAAAGAGTAAAGAAAATTTAGAAATGCACAGGGAATAATTGATAAACCAAAGCACTGGATAGGGAATAGAAGATGGAAGGAGAGTGGGGAAGGGGATAGGAACAAAGGAGGATAGATAGATAGATAGAGAGAGAGAGAGAGAGAGAGGATAGATAGAGAGAGAGAGAGAAGTAGAGAGAAGCGAGAGAGAGAGAGGAGAGAGAGAGCGAGTGAGAGAAGAGAGAGAGAGATAGAGAGTAGAGAGATAGAGAGAGAAGAGAGAGAGAGAAGAAGAGAGAGAAGAGAGAGAGAGCGAGATAGAGCATGAGAGAGAGCGAGAGAGAGAGAGAGAGAGAGAGAGAGAGAGAGAGAATATGAATAGAAGAGAATGGGAGAAGAAAGACTACAGACAACAGAATGTTTGACATGTTTAACAAAACAAATACAACAGAATTTCCGAAAAATCAAAAGAAACCTAACGCACATTACTGGAACCGTTGTTGAACATATTAATCTTTCACGGAAAAAAACAGCAGGTAAACCAACGAAAATATGGCAAACAGGAGTGAGCTGAACCGAAATAAACATGAATGAGATTAACAGAAGATAAACAGGATTGATATGAACATACATAAACAGAAGGAGATGAAAGCAGAAATAAGAGAGCCAAGAATCGACAATGAATAGACCATTAAAAAATAGATAAATAGAGATAGAAATAGAGCTAATAGAGAAATATAGAGATAGAGCCAACAAGGAAAGAATCAAGATAAAAAAAAACCTAATAAAGTTATCATTACATTAAAACAAAAAGAGAAAAATATATCAAATCAGCAGAAAAGGAACAAGAATAGAACTAACAGAAATAGATCCAAGTTTAATAGATCCAAATTAAATAGACCAACGGAAGACATAGCACACAATAAATAGAATCACATAAATAAATAAGAAAACAGAGAAGTTTAGAAATTGAGAATAAGAGAATGTGGAAGAAAGTATAAAAATGAAGGAATGAGATAAAGAAGGATTAAAGAGAGGTATATAGGTAAAATAACTAAAGAAATGGATGAAATTTAGTGAAATTCTGAGTAAGAAGATGGAGGGGGGAGGGTGAGTATGGTGGATAGTAGGGAGTGTGTGGAAGTATGGTGAGAGTTGTGTGATGGTGGAAACATCTACTGCCTCTCCATTCAGGGGGGGGCTGTGTGCCAGGGTTTAGAGCAAGGTGGACCAGTTGTTCCTCTGAGTATAGTTGAGGTCTTCACCTCTCTCTCTGTCTGCCTCGGTCTTCTCTCTCTCTGTCTCTCTCTCTCTCTCTCTCTCTCCTCTCTCTCCTCTCTCTCACTCTCCTCCTCATCTCTCTTCTCTCTCCTCATCTCTCTCTCTCTCTCGCTCTCTCTCTCTCTCTCTCTCCTCTCTCCTCTACTCTCTCTCTCTGCTCTTTTGAGGACTACTAAACCATTGCCATTTTTACAAACCGGCAACAATCCTGACTGCCTTGAACTGATGGAAAACGTTGGACCCTCGAAGCATTTTGAACAGACGCAGAAATTTGTGAACTATGAAATATTGATCCTCGAAGCGTTTGGAACAGATAAACGTTGAACTACTTCGAAGGCCATTTGAACCAGCAGATCTTGAGATTATGAAATACGTCCTTCTAAACTACAGGTAGTTTGATCAATTGAACTTTTTCCCTCAACGCAAAATGACGATGTTAAACATCTGAACTGCGAACCAGGTCAGTATGAAGTGAATACTTTTTTTTACCACCATTGATACTAATAAATGAAGTACACCTCATTTGCTTTGTTCAATCACAGTTTTTTTGGAACTTTTACAACAGAGGCTCAGTATGTTCAAAAACGATTTGAACTTAAATTATTTAAAGCATTTCTTGACTTTATTAAGATAGATCTTGGTGATCTTAGACGATTTAGGCAGAGATTCTGACCTTTAGAACTTATAAAAATCGTAAAAATATTGTAGTGTTCAGGATGAGAATTTTCAAGCAAAAATCATACTTACATACACAGCTGGTTACTTAAGCACAACATTTGAGAAACACTGAAATTACAGCTGAACAAATATTATGAACACCACAGTTTGAACTTTCAAACGCACGTGAATTTGAAAAAAAAAATAGCTGAACATATACAATTTTTGATCAAGAAAATGCTTGAATATATGTGATCTCTTCAGGGGGGGGGGGGGTAGGTATAGGGGGAGCAGCAAGGAGGGAAGAACGGAAGAGAGAGAGAAAAAAGAAATATATATATATATATATATAATATATATAGATAGATATATATATATGAACGTTTTTAATAAACTGCCATAACAAACTGAACAAAATTATACATATTTAACAAGCACATAAACTGAACAGTGAGCGTGCAGGTACGCGTTGGTTCACACCAGGTGAACAATCTTGAACAACAGAATAAATAGACGATTTTGTGATGTGAAGGCCATGAATCATATGAACACCTGGGATACTTGAAGGTGACTTACTGATCAATGCACTAAAACTGAACCATTATAGATTTGAGCTTCTGAAAATTGTATAATATTGAACTTAGATACACTGATGATGAACATCTATATTTTTAAAGTAAAAAAAGTGTAACTTTTATTCTAAAAGCGTTCAAGTTCAAACTGATCTTTTGAACAGTCAGCGGGAATAAATCATGGGACTTCATCATGGGGGCCCCCATCACCTTGCCATCATGGCACCATGCTTTATGTGGCCCATGATGGTCCCATGCTTTTATGTGGTTCTGAAGGTACCATGCTGTATGTGGCCCATGATGGGTACCATGCTTTATGTGGCCCATGATGGTACTATGCTTTATGTGGTTATGATGGTACCATGCTTTATGGGGCCCATGAGGGTACAATGCTTTATGTGGCCCATGATGGTACCATGTTTTATGTGGTCATGATGGTACCATGTTTTATGTGGTCATGATGGTAGCATGCTTTATGTGTGCCCATGATTGGTACTATGATTTATGTGGCCCATGATGGTACTATGCTTTATGTGGCCCTCCATGATGGTATCATGTCTTGTATGTTGGTCTGCTGGGTACCATGTTTTATGTGGTCATGATGGTACTATGCTTTATGTGGCCCATGAGGGTACTATGCTTTATGTGGCCCATGATGGTATCATGCTTTATGTGGTCATGAATAGTACCATGCGTTATGTGGATCCCATGATCGGTACCATGCTTTATGTGGCCCAGGATGGTACTATGCTTTATGTGGCCCATGATGGTACCATGTTTTATGTGGTCATGATGGTACTATGCTTTATGTGGTTATGAAGGTACCATGCTTTATGTGTTCATGATGGTACCATGCTTTATGTGGTTATGCAGGTACCAATGCTTTAAGTGGTCATGATGGTACCAATGCATTTATGTGGTCCATGATGTTGTACCATGCTTTATGGTGGTCCATGATGGGTACCAGGCTTTATGTGCCCCCTGATGGTACCATGGCTTTGTGTGGTCATGAGGTACCATGCTTTATGTGGCCCATGATGGTACCATGTTTTATGTGGTCATGATGGTACCATGTTTTATGTGGTCATGATGGTACCATGTTTTATGTGGTCATGATGGTACCATGTTTTATGTGGTCATGATGGTACCATGCGTTATGTGGTCATGATGGTACCATGCGTTATGTGGTCAGTATGGTACCATGCTTTATGTGGCCATGATGGTACCATGCTTATGTGGCCCATAGAGGGTACCATGTCCTTATGTGGCCTATGATGGTACCATGCTTATGTGGGTCTGATGGTCCATGCTTTTAGGATGGTACCATGTTTTATGTGGTCATGATGGTACCATGTTTTATGTGGTCATGATGGTACCATGTTTTATGTGGTCATGATGGTACCATGCGTTATGTGGTCATGATGGTACCATGTTTTATGTGGTCATGATGGTACCATGTTTTATGTGGTCATGATGGTACCATGTTTTATGTGGTCATGATGGTACCATGTTTTATGTGGTCATGATGGTACCATGCGTTCTTCTATGGGGCCCCATGCTTGGTCCCATGCTTTATTTGGGTCATGATGGTACCCATGCTTTATGTGGTCCTGATGGTACCAGGCCTTTATGTGGCCCCAGGCAGGGTACCATGCTTTATGTGGCATGAGGGTTACCATGCTTTATGTGGTCATGAAGGTATCCATGCTTTATGTGGTCATGATGGTACCATGTTTTATGTGGTCATGATGGTACCATGTTTTATGTGGTCATGATGGTACCATGTTTTATGTGGTCATGATGGTACCATGTTTTATGTGGTCATGATGGTACCATGTTTTATGTGGTCATGATGGTACTATGCTTTATGTGGGCCCATGATGGTACCATGCTTTTAGGTGATCTATGGAAGGGTACCATGCTTTATGTGGCCACATGAGGGTACCATGCTTTATGTGGTCATGATCGGCTACCCACGCTTTTATGTGGCCCATGCTGGTACCTAAGTCTTATATGTGGTCCATGAAAGGTACCATCTTTTATGTGGGGCTGCATATGGTACCATGCTTTATGTTGTCATGATGGTACCATGCTTAATGTGGGCCCCCTTGATGTGGTCACCTTAATGTGGCCCAATGATCGGTACCATGCTTTATGTGGTAATGATGGTACATGCTTTATGCTGGTCATGATGGTACCATGTCTTTATGTGGCCCATGATGGTAACCATGCTTTATGTGGCCCATGATTGTACCATGCTTTATGTGGTCATGAATCGGTACATGCTTTATGGGCCCATGATGGTACCATGCTTTATGGGGCCCATGATGGTACCATGCTTTACGTGGTCATGATGGTACCATGCTTATGTCGGATCATGATGGTACCATGCTTTATGTGGTCCATGATGGTACCATGCTTTAGGTGGTTCATGATGGTTACCATGCTTTAATCGTGGCCCATGATGGTACCATGTTTTATGTGGTCATGATGGTACCATGTTTTATGTGGTCATGATGGTACCATGTTTTATGTGGTCATGATGGTACCATGTTTTATGTGGTCATGATGGTACCATGTTTTATGTGGTCATGATGGTACCATGTTTTATGTGGTCATGATGGTACCATGTTTTATGTGGTCATGATGGTACCATGTTTTATGTGGTCATGATGGTACCATGTTTTATGTGGTCATGATGGTACCATGTTTTATGTGGTCATGATGGTACCATCCCGCCCAAACACACACCGAAACTACGACGTTGGTACAACGTATCTCGAAAAAAAAACAGTTTTAACACCTCCTACCAGTTACAACCATCCAATATAGCAAGTTTGTAACAACGTTCTATACGTCATAAACACGGTTAAGCCAAAATGTAAAAACTGTATTACAAGTTGTAACAAGGCGGAAAATAGAGACAGTTCGGTTTGTGTTTCCAGGGATCTTGATTATGTGCCCATGATGGTACCATGCTTCATTTGGTCATGATGGTACCCTGCTTTATGTGGTCATGATGGTTACTATGCTTTATGTGGCCTATGATGGTACCATGCTTTAAGTCACCATCGTGGTACGTATGAATTTCTGGTGGTGTAATCACTTATTTGTACTCACCTATTTGTGTCTTGCGGGGGTTGAGCTTGGCTCTTTGGTCCCGCCTCTCAACTGTCAATCAACATGATGTAAGAGTTCCTGAGCCTAACTGGCCCGGCTCTATCATATCTACACTTAAAACTGTGTATGGACGTCTGCCTCCACCAATCCCTGCCTAATGCCTTCCACCTATTAACTACTCTGACACTGAATAAAGTTGTCTTTCTAACGTCTCTGGGGCTAATGTGGGTACTCAGTTTCCACCTGTGTCCCCTTGTCGCGTACCCCCCAGTGTTGAATAGTTATCTTTGTTTACCCGGTCGATTTCCCTGGGGATTTTGTATGTGGTTATCAGGTCTCCCCCTTACTCTTCTGTCTTCCAATGTCGTAGGTGCATTTCCCGCAGCCTTTCATCGTAACTCATGCCTCTTTAGTTCTGGGACTAGTCTAGTGGCATACCTTTGGATTCTTTTCCAGCTTCGTCCCTTTGTGCTTGACAAAGGTACGGGCTCCATGCTGATGGCCACATACGCCAGGATTGGCCTTACATATGTGAGGTACAAGATTCGGAATGATTCCGTACACAGGTTTTCCTGAAAGGCTGTTCTGATGTTAGCCAGCCTCGCATATGCCGCAGACGTTATTCTTTTTATGTGGGCTTCAGGCAACAGGTTTGGTGTGATATCAACTCCCTATATCCTTGCTCTCTGTCCGTTTCATAAGTACTTCATCTCTTTATTTCTGTATGCTGTGTCTGGCCGCCTGTTTCCACTGCATAGTTTCAATACTTGGCATTTACTCGGGTTTGACTTCAACAGTCATTTGTTGGTGGACCATTACGCAGTCACAGTACCTTCTAGCGTGCACTATCTCACTAGTACGGCACATCCTACTATCATCCTTTGTTACAATCCTCCTCATAATTTTTGGCATTAGTGTGTGGTGTGTGTGTGTGTGTGTGTGGTGTGTGTGTGTGTGTGTGTGCGTTGTGATTGTGTGTGTGGTTTGTGTTGTGTGTTGTGTGT
>WNGS01130130.1:0-10241 GCA_020271785.1 Procambarus virginalis
GAGCGATAAAGCTCAAATTGGACTTGCCAAGATCGAGCTACAGCAACAACAAGAAGCAGCTGCAAGCAGAGAGCGTGAAGCTGCCCTCAGAAAGGAAGAAAAACGCGTGAAGCTGCCCTCAGAAAGGAAGAACAAACGCGTGAAGCTGCCCTCGGAAAGGAAGAACAAACGTGTGAAGCTGCCCAGAAGAAGGAAGAAAGTGAACGTGAGTTGGCCTTATACAAACAGCAACTCGAGATACAACGCGACCACGACAAACGACAGGCAGAAGCAATGCTAGAATGTCGTAACCGAGAACTCACGAGGGACGCTGCACACCAAGCTCAACTCCAACAAGCGGCAGCTAGTCTTCCTCCCAGTTTCAATATCTCCCATGCAAGTAAGTTAATGCCCCCGTTCCTCGAAACGGAGGTTGATGTGTTCTTTACCACTTTTGAAACCTTGCTGTTCAACTTAATTGGCCTGACGACCAATGGGCTACCCTTCTCAGAGTACATTTAACAGGTAGAGCAGCAGTCACACTCAGCACTTTGGCTTCGGAAAACGACTACACCACCCTGAAACAAGCTGTGTTGGACGCCTACCTTCTCTCCACCGAAAGCTATCGACGAAAGTTTCGTGACTACGTCAAGGCAAGTACCACCACCTTCTTAGAATTTGCTAACACCAAACAAAGATATTTCATGAAATGGCTGGAGGCAGCACATGTCTCTACTTTTTCAGAACTTGTCAACCTCATACTGGTTGAAGAATTTTTGAGACGTGTACCTCCTCCTGTCCGCCTATACTTAGCAGACAAGGAAGAGACGGAGTTAGTGAAGTGTGCGAAGTCAGCTGACACTTACAGCCTCATCCACCGGCTGACTCCAGATCCTACCAGCAAGAAGTCTTGGTACAGTTACGAGAAAGCGAGCCCAGATCAAGGTACCTCTCAACTGTACTGCAGGTATTGTCGATTATGGACACACCATTGACAAATGTGGTAAGTCCCAATCTAAAGGTAACGTCGAACCCCTAAGTCTAAACCTACTCACCCTAAGTCCGGTAAGCCTGTAATGAATGTTGGTGTTCATGCTAATGATCTCTCTCTCTTTACCAAGCATCTATATCCAGGAACTATCTCTACCCACGGTTCAGATTCAGAGGGACGTTTCGGACTTAAGATCCTACGGGACACAGCGGCTCTACAATCGATCGTTTTGAAATCGGCTGTGCCCAACGTCGCCTACACAGGAGAGACTGTGTTCATCACTGACCTTACTGCTACAACTCCTTATCCACTTGCCCGAGTTTACCTGGATTGTCCCTTCGTGACTGGTGAAGTCCAAGTCGCCGTCAGGAAAAGCCTTTTCCCATGCCTGGAGTGCAACTTCTCCTGGGCAACGACTTGGCAGAAGACCAACAACCAAACAACCTGATCATCAAGGACATATCCAAGGTAAGCAACTCTGTGGTGGATAACCCGATTTTTGAACATTTCCCAGTAAAGGTTCAAGAGAGTGATGAAGGTTCTCCTCCTGTTATGGTGACCACCCGTGCTCAAGCTGCACGTCCACAGCCAGCCGACTCTACTGCTACCGCTGTCCCTCAGGACCCTTCGAAACTACCCCCTAACCTGACTGCGGTGGAGTTCCGTAAGTTACAGAGAGATGATCTTACATTGACACCATTATTCTTTCAGGCTGAAACCCAATCCGACAGTGTTCCTGGGTTCTTTATGGAGAACGAAATACTCTATCGCAGGTATAGACCCAGTAAACTGAAGGACGAGGACGATTGGGCAAACGTTGAACAACTAGTGATTCCCACCAGCCTGCGGCCCACGATTCTACACCTGGCCCACGGCGCTTTGTCACACTATGGGTTCAACAAGACTTACCATGGAATTCGACAAGACTACTACTGGCCAGGTATGGTAAACGACGTCAAACTTATGTCAAATTATGCCACGTGTGTCAGTTAGCCGGAAACCGAACGTTTCCATTCCCAGAGCACCACTGATACCCATCCAGGTGCCTGAGGAACCGTTCCACAAGCTCATTATCGACTGCGTTGGTCCTTTGCCTCGGACCAGTGCAGGCAACGCATATATCTTAACCATCCTGTGTCCTACCACCAGATTTCCGATAGCAGTTCCAGTAAAAAATATTACAGCTGCTACAGTGGTGAAGAATCTACTGAAAATCTTCACCCAGTATGGATTTCCGAGGGAGATTCAGAGCGACTGTGGTACCAACTTCACCAGTGATCTCTTCAAACGGACTCTGGAGGAGTTCAACATCAAACAGGTACTGTCCAGCCCCTATCATCCTGCTTCACAGGGTTCTCTCGAGCGTAGTCATCAAACCATCAAGGCACTCTTAAAAAAGTTCTGTAATGAGACCTCAAAGGATTGGGATAGGCAAATTGATCTCATCATGTGTATTTTCAGAAGTCTTCCCAACGAGTCACTAGGAGTATCTCCTTATGAGATGCTCTACGGACGTAAGTGCCGTACACCTCTCAAGGCTTTCAAGGATTCTCTACGTGATGACACCTTCAGTGAGCATCAGAGTGTGCCCCAGTATCTCAAAATCTCCGACACATTCTAGAGAGGGTCCATTCCTTTGCCAGCAACAACCTACAGAAAGCCCAGGAGAGGATGAAGACTCGTTACGACCAGCACTGTAAAGTAAGGAAGTTTACACCAGGAGACTTAGTGCTTGCCTATTTCCCTATCCCAGGTTCTCCTTTACAGAACAGGTTCTCAGGACCCTACCGTGTTAAGGAGTGCCGGAACAACTTCAACTACGTTCTCGAGACCCCCGATAGGCGGCGGAAGACCCAGCTGTGCCACATTAATTTACTCAAGCCCTACCATGGGGTTCCTCCCACTGTGTTAACCAATTTCACCTCATTTACAGGTCCATACAGCCACAGTGAGACCTTCCCTGCTTCTCCTTCCGAGAGCACTGACACTGAGACAGCGCTCTCTAACTCGGAAATCCTTACTAACCTTCAACATCATTTTCAGGACGATAATAGTGCTCCACTAATCAAACTCGTCAGAGAATATCAAGAGTTGTTTCGAGATGACCCCCAAGAGTGTACTGTAACTCGGCACGACATCCAACTGCTACCTGACACCCAGCCGATTCGCCAACCATTCTACCGAATCAGCCCGAGCAAAACGGAAGTCATGCGGGCTGAGGTACAGTATCTCTTGGACCATGGACTGGCTACCCCCTGTGAGTCCCCCTGGGCCTCACCATGCATCCTGGTACCCAAACCTCACGGCAAAATCCGTCTGTGTACGGATTATAGGAAGTTGAACCAGGTCACAGTGAAGGACGCCTACCCAATACCCAGGGTAGACGACATTTTGGATGCCATTGGTAATGCCCGCTACCTGTCTCAGGTAGACCTACTAAAGGGCTACTACCAGGTGAGTTTAACGGAGCGAGCTAAGGTACTGTCCGCCTTTATAACCCCGTTTGGTCTCTACAGGTACAATCGCCTTCCCTTTGGACTCTGCAATGCCCCAGCCACCTTTCAGAGAGCTGTCAACCGCGTCATCCAGGGCTTGGAAAACACCTATGCCTATTTGGACGACATCGTGGTAGCATCCACACCTGGAGCGAACACCTGCTCCAGCTACAACGATTGTTCTACAAGCTCCTGAAAGCCGGCCTCACCATCAATTTGGGCAAGTCCACCTTCGCGAAAGGTAAAGTGCGGTACCTGGGTCATGTTATAGGGAGTGGCAGCCTGGCTCCGTTAAACATTCACATTCAAGCAATCCAACAGTATCCACAGCCTACTACCAGGAAGCAGCTCCTGCGCTTCCTTGGTCTTGCTTCCTATTACCGTAGGTTTGTGAAGAATTTTAGCACTGTTGCAACCCCATTAATCACCTTAACCAGTCCCAAGCAACGGTATAATTGGACCAGAGAGCAAACCGTTGCATTCGAACAACTCAAATTCCTCCTCTGTTCTAATCCCATTCTCGCCTCACCAGATATCAAGAAGCCTTTCATCCTCCATGTCGACGCCAGTGGTACCGGCATCGGAAGTGTCTTAATGCAGCAGCGAGGCGAGGAGGTTCTACCTGTCAGCTACTACAGTTGCAAGTTGAAGCCTCATCAGAAGAACTACAGTACTATAGAGAAGGAACTCCTGTCCATCGTCCTGAGCTTACAACACTTTGCACCATATCTGCACGGTGCTAGGTCCACTACCATCTATTCGGACCACAACCCTCTGAGATTCTTACATCAAGCCCAATTTAATAACCAACGTCTGCTGCGATGGGCTTTATATCTTCAAGGCTTCAATTTAAAGATCTGCTACATCAAGGGGCCTGATAACATCATCGCTGATGCCCTCTCCAGAGTGCATGAGGTAGAGGCAGCTCCACCTCCCACTCTACCTCCAGTGGACATGATTCACCCGAAACAGCAGGCTTCGGGGGAGAGTTGTGACGATAATCTCTTATCAGAGATTTAGCCTGCTATTTCTGCGACTCATCCTGTCCTCATCAATATACAAGATACGTTTTGTAGTGGCTAAACGTACATATAAGATAGCCACACGTACCAGCAACTCCCTCCTCCCCCACTCCAGCACCTGCTGCACCTGGTCGACGCGCCGAACCCTTCAACTGCCTAACTAGCGACTTGCGGCCATCCAGCTTCCTCATTGGCCGCCAACCAACACTCCACTCCGGCTTCTCGCCAATCACAAGACCTCGCCAGTTATTGTTGGAGTCCCTTGCGTTTCTGCCAGCCAGAATATTGTGTGCTCTCAAGCTATGAACTCCTAAGTGACTCACCTTGTGTGGTCAAATAGAGGTTTATAGTTAGTGCATATATTCCAGCATTCATATTTTTTTACTTTTGTATGTCAATTCTCCTCCCCATTAACGTAACCTATTTTCATGTTTATGTATTTTTCCACTTGACATTTTTACCAGTAAGCCAAGATTTTGCATTTGTTTCAATTTGTGTTTTTTTATTGTTATTAAAATCCATTTTTATTATTGTCTTTCGTATTTCCGACCTTACCACAGATTACCAATCACGCAGTCATTCTTTTTTTTCTCTTTTTTTTTTTTCCTTTTCTTTTTTATATATTATATGTGGCCCAGCACTGACACCTGCTAGTTGGAAGACTGCCGACCACCATTTCCAACTCGTTACTGTCACAATATATATATATATATATTTCGTGTACCTAATATATAGTATATTCTGTGCTTAATTGTCCAAGTCGATTTATTTCATGCGTTCAAAAACCCTCAAAAAAGATAATTCCTTACATATTACCAAGGGTAATAAGTCAATGCAATAGTTATTATGAATAAGGATGACTATGTTCGAAAATGGAGTTACTTTTGGAAGATAGGGATACTTACCTAGTGGTTAACAGAGATCCTACTGAAAAGTGATCGCACATTTTAACAAAACTCTCAAACTTTGTGCAAAGGCGATAAAGAATTGATTTCTAGGCTAACAAGTCGATCTCCCTATCTACCTTATATGTATGGTCTTATAAAAACCCATAAACCTCATAATCCAGTTAGACCGATTATTAGATCAGTTGGTTCGGCGGCTTATAAACTTTCTAAGTGGTTGTTAAAGTTTGTCCCCTATCTTTGGTACTATTTCTAACTCGCACTCAACTAACAATGTAGACTTAATTAATAAGCTATCCACACTAAATTTGAATTTTGACTTTGAACTAGTAAGTTTTGACGTGACTGCTTTATTCACTAAAGTACCTGTTGATGATTTGTTAGAATACCTACGTGAGGAACTGCCTAAATATAATTGAGCTTGCAGACCAATAATGTGTTGGAACTTATCAAATTATGTATAAAAGACAATTATTTCAGTTTCAATGGAAAATTTTTCAAACAAACATTTGGTATGGCTATGGGCAATCCCCTTTCCCCAGTTTTGAGCAATTGGTATATGGAGTTCTTCGAAACAAAGATCTTATCCTGGATTATCCCCTCTAATGTAGTCTGGTTTAGGTATGTCGACGATATTTTGTGCTTATGGCCGAGTGACCAAGACCAAATTGTTTTTCTTAATGAACTTAATTCTTTGGTACCTTCAATAAAATTCACATGCGAAAATGAGGAGATGGTACTCTTCCATTTTTGGACATTATGATTCATAGAGTCAATAGAAGGTTCAAATTTAATGTGTATAGAAAACCTACCAACGTGGGTCGTTTGTTCATTATTATTCGAATCATCATAGTAAAGTTAAACAGGCAGTATTTTCAGGAATGTTTCTTCGAACTTTGAGGGTATGCAGCCCTGAGTTTTTTGATGAAGAGATAGCTAAAATATATGAAATTGGGAAAAGTTTACAGTACCCTAAGATGTTTTTGGATTGTTCGTTTGGGAATGCTAAACGTACGTTTTATAATAATGTCTCCAAAGCGAAACCAGAAAATAGAAACTCTTGGTGGTACCTTATGCGATGGGATTTGAGAAACTTTCCCCAGTTTTAAGACCCTTAATATCAATTTGGTGTTCACTAATAATACGATCAAGTCTAATTTAATAAAAAACTCCCCTGGTACAGCAGGTTGTGTGTATTCGATTCCCTGCAATGATTGTGAGTCTGTGTACCTTGGACAAACAGGAAAATCCTTACAATTGCGTATGTCCCAACATGCTTATAGTATAAGAACTGCCCAAACGTCTAATGCTTTGTATCTACACACAAGTTTGTGTGATCACACTATTAATTGGATGGGGCTAAAGCATTGTCAATTGCAATGGCTTTGTGGAACAGAATTTAATCAAGTCTGCACTAATTAGTCAATGTCCAAATCTTCTCAATGTTAGTACTGGTATGTACAAACTTGATCCAGTTTTAAGTTACAATATTACACAACAGCTTAAGAAACAACTCTTAATTGAGGCATACAATGTCTCATTACAATTGTTTATTCATTTATGTGTGTTCATGAGGCTTTTCCTTAATCTTTCATCCTTAATTCTCTGACCGCTTAATCCTCTTTGTCCCTTCCTGTTTCTGGTAATCCTTTCCTAGGGATGGTTGGTCAGGTCTAGGTGCTGACCTGTCCTTCTTTCTCCTGTCCTCAGTCAGTCTGGTGTTGACAAAGGCCTTGAAAGCCGAAACGTTCACCCCCCTTTCTCCAATTCTTTGTGGTTTTTCCACTTACAAATGATCAGTGTTTAGTGATCGTCAATTGCATATATATATATATATATATATATATATATATATATATATATAATATATATATATATATATATATATATATATATATATATAACTGAAAACTCACCACCCAGAAGTGACTCAAACCCATAAAGCCAGGAGCAACGCAACTGGTATGTACAGGAACGCCTCAATCCACTTGACCATCACGACCGGACAAAAGGAAGTGATAGCCGAAGCTATTTGAACCACTTCCCTGCCGGCACTCGGATGGTAATCTTGGACATACCATTTATCAAATCACCTCAATTTTTGGGGGCAACACGTGAGGAACACAAATGCGAACAAGCTTGAATGGTCCCCAGGACTATATGCAACAGAAAACTCACACCCCAGAAGTGACTCGAACCATACTGCCAGGAGCAATGCAACTGGTATGTACAGGACGCCTTAATCCGCTTGACCATCACAACCGGACAAAAGGAAGTGATAGCCGAAGCTATTTGAACCACTTCCTCGCCGGCACTCAGATGGTAATCTTGTGCATAGCATTTTATCAAATCACCTAATTTTTTGGGGGGGGGGAAACGTGTGAGGAACACAAATGCGAACAAGCCTGAATGGTCCCCAGGACAATATGCAACTGAAAACTCACACCCAGAAGTGACTCGAACCCATACTGCCAGGAGCAACGTAACTGGTATGTAGAGGGACGCCTTAATCTGCTTGACCATCATGACCGGACAAAAAGGAAGTGATAGCCGAAGCTATTTGAACCACTACCCCACTGGCACTCGGATGGTAATCTTGGGCATAGCAATTTATCAAATCACCTCATTTTTTGGGGGGGTGGTAACACGTGAGGAACACAAATGCGAACAAACCTGAATGGTCCCCAGGAGTATATGCAACTGAAAACAAACCCCAGAAGTGACTCGAACCCATACTGTCAGGAGCAACGCAACTGGTATGTACACGGACGCCTTAATCCACTTGACCATCACGACCGGACTAAAGAAGTGATAGCCGAAGCTATTTGACCACTTCCCCGCCGGCACTCGGATGGTAATCTGGGCATAGCATTTTATCAAATCACCTCATTTTTTTTGGGGGGGGGGGCAACCGTGAGGAACACAAATGCAAACAAGCCTGAATGGTCCCCAGGAATATATGCAACTGAAAACTCACACCCCAGAAGTTACTCGAACCCATACTGCCTTGAGCAACACAACTGGTATGTACAGGGACGCTTAAATATGCTTGACCAACACGACCAGACAAAAAGGAAGTGATAGCTGAAGCTATTTGAACCACTTCCTCGCCGGCACTCGGATGGTGATCTTGGGCATAGCATTTTATCAAATCCCTCATTTTTTGGTGCAACACGTGAGGAACACAAATGCGAACAAGCCTGAATGGTCCCCAGGACTATATGCAACTGAAAACTCACTCCCCAAAGTGACTCGAACCCATACTGACAGGAGCAACGCAACTGGTATGTACAGAGACGCCTTATTCCGCTTGACCATCATGACCGGTCATAAGAAGTGACTTCCGAAGATATTTGAACCACTACCATGCCGGCACTCGGATGGTAATCTTTGGCATGGCATTTTATCAAATCACCTAATTTTTTGGGGCAACACATGAGGAACACAAATGTAAACAAGCGTGAATGGTCCCCAGGACTATATGCAACTGAAAACTCACACCCCAGAAGTGACTCGAACCTATACTGCCAGGAGCAACGCAACTGGTATGTACAGGGACGCCTTAATCTGCTTGACCCTCACGACCAGACATAAGGACTTTAGTGAGGGGTCAAATTTACGTTTTTTCATCAAGTCCCTGTTGGGACTTGATGATGATGACTTGGGAGGTGGTGATCTTTGGAGTGTTGAAATGCCCAAATTACCATCTCTTTTAAGGGTCTGAGCGTGGTGTAGTGGGTTAAGGCGTTACCTGTCATGCCAGTGGCTGGAAGGCTTCTGTGCTGGCTAGGGTTCGAGTCTCCTGGTGGGAAAGTGTTCTATAGTTGAATAACTGCTCTCGCGTTTTTAGGCGAGTTGGCATTAAGCTTAGACACAGTGTATTCCCATATTCAACAGGGACTTGACGAAAAAACGTAAATTAGACCCCTCACTAGCTCTGGGCTCTTGGAGGTGGTGATCTTTGGAGTGTTGAAATGCCCCAAATTACCATCTCTTTTAAGGGTCTGAGGGTGGTGCAGTGGGATAAGGCGTTACCTATCATGCCAGTGGCTGGAAGACTTCTGTGCTGGATAGGGTTCGAGTCTCCTGGTGGGAAAGTGTTGTTAGTTATATATATATATATATATATATATATATATATATAATATATAATATATAGATATATATATATATATCTATATATATATATATATATATATATAATATATATATATATATAGCAGACAACCTGGTCCGCCTCCCCCCTCGTGCCAAGAACACCAGCCGCAGGACGACCAAGAATAACTCATCTGAGAACCACAAAATGAGAGCACAGATCACCAGGAAAATAGAAGAGGGCAATACCACAGGTGCCATCGAATCATGACCAGCGATGACACTATTGCCCCCAGGAACGCCACGACAGCAGAGGCTCTTCAAGACAAACACCCACGCAGAGCCCCCGACAGCAGCAGGGATCCCCAGGAAAACAATGCTGGTATAGAACCCTTGACTGTTCGAGAACTGAGGTGTACAAAGCAGCATGTCTTTCCCAACGGTTCTGCAGGGGTTTTTACAGGTCTAAAACCCCAGCACATCAAACAAATGCTGAACCCGGTGCTTGGAGATGCTGCAAAGGACCGTCTAGTGGAACTTACCAGATTCTCCAACGTGTGTTTGGCTGGCGGCATCCTGAGGATATCAGGCCTGTATTTTATGGAGCAGCACTCTGTGCTCTAAAGAAGAAGGATAGGGGTATCAGGCCCATTGCTGTTGGCAACCCTCCGACGCCTCGTAGCTAAGGATGCAGTGAGATCTATCAGCCAGGAAGCAGCCACCTTGCTGAAACCTCATCAGCTCGGTTTGGGAT
>WNGS01130133.1:0-10471 GCA_020271785.1 Procambarus virginalis
TGATTTATTCACACAACTTCAACACCATGACTGGACGCGGCAAGGGAGGCAAGGGATCGGAAAGGGTGGCGCCAAGCGTCATCGTAAGGTGCTACGTGACAACATCCAGGGCATCACCAAGCCCGCTATTCGTCGCTTAGTTCGTCGTGGCGGTGTCAAGCGTATATCGGTTCTCATCTACGAAGAGACCCGTGGCGTCCTGAAGGTGTTCCTCGAGAACGTCATCCGTGATGCTGTAACCTACACAGAACACGCCAAGAGGAAGACCGTCACTGCATGGGACGTCGTGTACGCTCTGAAGCGCCAGGGTCGCACCCTCTAACGGATTTGGCGGATAATAAGCTTGGCCATCCATCGATTCCACTCACCACCACCTCAAAACGGGACCTAATTAGGTCCCATACTTTTTTTACTGAAGGGCTTAATAGACGATAACATAAATTGTTTTGATATCGGTTAGCACATTGGGTCTTATGAAATCTATTTATCCTCACATGATTAAAGGGACTCTGACTGTGGAGTGGGTTGACAGTGGGGGGGGGGGGGTGTTACGTTGTATATTAGCAGAGCAGGATCATGGGGGGGGGGGGGGAAGACTTTCCCAACTCTTCCTTTTTACATGAGTGAGCTACCCGTTTTATTAATTTCATCTTTCTCAGAACTGTTATGACAGTATCCAAATGATGGTAAATGAAAAGGGAGGACACAAATATCTACCCATAATTCAAGACTGGCAATCGATATGCATGTTTGAGTGCGAATCTTTTTCTCTCTCAACTTATGTATATGTTTATGTCATACCTAATAGTGAGAACCACACCATTCGGACAAGTGTGCAAGGCCCAATTTTCCTAACAAGCACAGTTAATTTCGTTATTTTCAAACATTTCTTTTCAAATTGGTTTATCCAATTAACAGTATTATATTAAGATCATGAATCGCCGAGTTGGTTAGGTTAGGTTAGCTTGGCTTAGGCTAGCATAGGTTAGGTTAGGTTAGGTTAGGTTTGATTAAATTTCTATGTTATATTTAACGAAAATTAAAAACAATTGCAGTCATTTGGCTTGTTAGTCAACTTGCCTCAAATAGGGGCAAGTTGACTAACAAGACTATTTTGTTTTGTATACATGCATAATTATAAATATATATATATATATATATATATATATATATATATATATATATATATATATATATATATATATATATATATATATATATATATATATATATATATATATATATCTTCAAGTCTCCGAAAAAATATAGAAGCATCAAGAGGAAGTGTTGATGCTATGGGCCAATAGGCGTTCTGCAGTTACTTCCATTCTTATGTTTATTCCCATTGGTTCGTGCTTTATCTTGTGTAAATGTCAATACCTCACCCAAAACTTTGGTACCATATCAACCATACCCATATATATATATATATATATATATATATATATATATATATATATATATATATATATATATATATATATATATATATATATATATATATATATATCTTCAAGTCTCCGAAGAAATATAGAAGCATCAAGAGGAAGTGTTGATGCTATGGGCCAATAGGCGTTCTGCAGTTACTTCCATTCTTATGTTTTTATTCCCATTGGTTCGTGCTTTATCTTGTGTAAATGTCAATACCTCACCCAAACTTTGGTACCATATCAACCATACCCATATATATATATATTATATATATATATATATATATATTATATATATATCCCCGAAGGTAATGATTTATTTGTCTAAAAAATTAAACTCTTTTTGGAATCATATGAGGCCCCTCCAATGAGGAAGGAGGCCTGGATATTTGTTGTCATGTTTATTCATGCTGCTTGCATGTCGTCGTTTATTTTGCCTTTGTTTTCTTGACAGCTTTCTTTGCCTTGGGTGGTTTGGGAGACTTTGAAGCTCTCTTATTTTGGGCTTTTTGTTCACAACAGCAAGCTGCTGCTGCTGCTTCTTCTTTTTCAAGGCTGTAGGTGGTTTGTTGGTTGTGGCGGCTTTCTTGGGAGTTACCACGGCCTTCTTTGCTGCTGTAGATGGTTTCTTGGTTGTGGTGGCTTTCTTGGGAGTTACAACGGCCCTCTTCTCTGCTACGGCCAACTTGAATGATCCGCTAGCTCCACTTCCCTTTGTCTGAAGAAGAATGCCGTCAGCCACTGCTTTCCTGAGAAATCTTCGGATGTAAATGGCGATCTTGGCAGCCTCGACTTTGTTGTTGGCAACAACGTGCTTCTTGATTGCTTGTAGAGACGAGCCCTTACGGTCTTTGAGTGCTCCGACCGCGGCTAGAACCATCCCAGCAAACACAGAACGTTTGTGAACGTTTTTAAATGGTGCCACAAAGGTAATACTCTAACATTTGACATAAATACGTATTTCTGACGTTCTTAAAACCACTAGATATAACTAAAAACATGTATTCTTGAGACACAGTTTTTTAAGATTTATGTAAAAATTTAAAAATAATAGTAAATGCTATGGAATTATAATGTTTTCATGCTTTATATATAAAAATAAACAATTTTCAATCAACATTTCGTTTTTTTTGTTTACTCTATGTAAACCTATCCAATTTACGTTCTTATAACATAAATATAACATTTATATGTCGTCAATATAACGTTATTTACACGACATCGTTACGTTATTATAATGTTATATTAACGTATAATTCCTGTATAAAAAAGCTGAAAAATATTGAGCTTTATATTTTAAACCTTGTAAAATTGTCGTAAAACTTGGAATAAGACAGTAAGCATGCTTTATTTATGAAAATATAGAAACAAATCAACAAAAACATAAACCACATGTCACCTAGCTATAATTCTTTGTCTTTCTTGAGAATGTAATTTAAGCTTTGACAATCTTTCTTCATGTGACAGGTTTCTATTTTGGGGTATTAACTTTGTTATCCTCCGCTGGACGCATTCTAGTATATTTATATCCATGCTGTGGATATACTGTGACCAAAAGTGAAGTGCATATATATATCTAAATGGAGCCTACCCAGAGCAAGATATGTCTGAAGAACAATGAACCGATATCTTAATTATTACTAATGTTTCAATACATAAATCCCAGTGTTCTCTTTGCCTTATTACGAACATTTATTCATTGATTTTTTTTAAATTCTTACTAATCATAACTCCCAGATCCCTTTTATAATTCGACTTCACAATCTCAGCACCATGCATGCATCTACTTATATCTTGTAACTCGATCTATCGTCATTACCTATCCTTTAAACCTTACATTTGTCAGTATTAAACGGCATCTGCCAATCTTTTGACCATATTTCAGTACCCAATTTAGATCGTTCGATCGATCAATTTAAACCTCCTTGTATCATGTATCATCATACATGATGATATAATGATACACACTACTGGGTATGCTGATGATATAATGATACACACTACTTGTTATGCTAACATGCAGAACACTCTTAACTCTGTATTAGTCTCATGTCAGGGCTTCGGTTTAGTCATATCTCAGCAGAGGAAACAAAGATACTAAACGGGTGTCCACCCAGGCAAGGAGGAGCTGTTCACAAGATGCAACTGTCTGATGGCTCCCAGCTTGACTATGTTAACAGATTCAAATACCTTAAAATTTGCCTTGTATTGTCCTTTTATATTCAAACTCTGTCGTCAGTATAATGAGAGGCTCCATAAGCCCTCTTGGAGATGTTGCAGGTTATCACTCAGGCTATCGTGCCAATGTCACAATTGTCAAAATGATGTACCTTGCATACATCAGATCTTTAGTGGATTATGCTGCACCTCTGCTTGCCTTGATGACTGAAAGAAAGCTTAAAGGGCTTGAAAACTTGCAGAACGAAGCCTTGAAGATAATCTTTGGATGCCCCTCGTACCACAAAGATACTTAACATGAGGAAGGAACTTAATATTCCGAGCGTTGTTTATCGTGTTACTGAAATTAACTGTCAAATTGGTATAAAAATGCTAAGGCTAGCTCATCCTAACTCTTGCACAGAAGCCCTCCAGAATGTCTTTATTGAAGGTCAACATTGTTTCATGTGGCACTGTATCAAAAGCTTTGCTAAAGTCAAGAACACAACATCACAATCCTTACCACTATCAACTGCCTCAACTATGCTGGAATAAAAAGAGAGCAAATTTGTTAAACATGAACGGCCATGTGTAAAACCATGTGTTGCGACTTAACTCCATTGATTCTAAATCTTTGTTTCCTTTGGTATAGCCATGCCCTAATTCAGCTTAATATAGAATCCACAATATAGTGAACCTCTATCTTTTTAATCAGTCTTTTATGTGGCACTGTATCAAAAGCTTATATTATGAGTGGGAAGTCCGTATAAACAACTGGGCCTCTACCCCCCTTCAATCCGAACTATTTTCCTTGCTTCTTGCACTGAAATGTGTACAAGTCTCTAAACTTATACATTAATTGTGACTCTTTATCATCCTTAATTGCTCTCAAGTCTTTAAGACATACTGTAACATGCACGTGTCTGAAGCTAGGCACAAATACAACAAAGTTATTAATGATAACAAGAGACTTCGAACTAGGTACCTCACAGGAAGGTGTCCTCAGTCCTACCTTATTTAATATCTTAATAAACACGCTGTTAAACTCTGTACCGAGCAAACCCAACGTCCACATCATTATAGCTATGCTAATGATATAATGATACACACCACTGGGTATGCTGATGATATAATGATACACACCACTGGGTATGCTGATGATATAATGATACACACCACTGGGTATGCTGATGATATAATGATACACACCACTGGGTATGCTGATGATATAATGATACACACCACTGGGTATGCTGATGATATAATGATACACACCACTGGGTATGCTGATGATATAGTTATACACACCACTGGGTATGCCGATGATATAATGATACACACCACTGGGTATGCTGATGATATATTGATACACACAACTGGGTATGCCGATGATATAATGATACACACAACTGGGTATGCTGATGATATAATGATACACACAACTGGGTATGATGATGATATAGATACACACCACTGGGTATGCTGATGATATAATGTTACACACCACTGGGTATGCTATCATGCAGAACACTCTTAACTCTGTATTAGACTCATGTCAGAACCTAGGTTTAATTATCTCAGCAGAGAAAACAAAGATACTAAATCGGCGCCCACCCAGGCAGGGAGGAGCTGTTCGCAAGATGCAACTGTCTGATGGCTCCCAGCTTGACTATGTAAACAGATTCAAATACCTTGGCCTTGAGGTGCCACTGTATGGTCCTGTTGTATTCAGACTCTGTCGTCAGTATAAAGAGAGGCTCCGAGTTCTCAAGGCTGTTGCAGGTTATCACTCAGGCTATGGTGCCAATGTCAGAATTGTCAAAATGATGTACCTTGCATACATCAGATCTTTAGTGGATTATGCTGCACCTCTGCTTGTTTTGATGCCTGAAAGAAAGCTTGGAGGGCTTGAAAAATTGCAGAACGAAGCCTTGATGATATAATAATCCTTGGATAATCCTTGGGTGCCCTCGTACCACAAAGATACTTAATATGAGAAAGGAACTTAATATTCCGAGCGTTGTTGATCGTGTTACTGAAATTAACTGTCAAATTAGTATTAAAATGCTTAGGCTAACTCATCCTAGTCCTTGCACAGAAGCCCTCCAGAATTTCTTTATTGAAGATCAGCATTGTTCCAAATGGATAACAAAAGCTGGAACTCAACTCAGAATGTATCAGGTTCATGATTTGTACCAAGAGAAACAACAACGACACTTTCCTGCACCGTGGGAGGTTACACTCTTTCCAGGTTTAATCCCTCCCTTTCCTCCCAAGAAGCAAATTAGAGATCAGCCCAAGCTTCGTCTTGAGGCAAAGCTCAACGCCTTAAGCCATATTGATGCTCTGTCCACAGAACATTCTCTCTCTCAAATCATATACACTGATGGTTCCCTACACCGCACCACGGGTGCAACTGGAAGTGCAGTTGTTCTGACAATGGGCGATGGCCTATACTTTGAGTGAGGAGTCCGTATAAACAACTGGGCCTCTACCCTTCAGACTGAACTATTTGCCTTGCTCCTTGCACTGAAATGTGTACAAGTCTCCAAACTTGATACATTAATTGTAAGTGACTCCTTATCATCCTTAAATGCTCTCAACTCTTTAAGACATAACTGTAACATGCTCGTGTCCGAAGCTAGACACTAATACAACAAAATTATTAAGGATGGTAACAGAGTCCATTTCATGTGGTCTCCATCTCATGTTGGCCTCCGAATGCATGATAGAGCTGATAAGTTAGCCAAAGAATCTGCCTTTAAAGGAGCCGTTGAGTGTAACCTTGGATTGTCAATGAGCAATCTGAGAGCAGCAGTACACCGAGAACTTCAACAAGATCTTGTAGATCTGAGGCAAAGTGAAATTGACACCAGTAATTCCATCTATCATCATACTATCATGCAAGAGGAGCCACACATCTATGGATCATCCAATAAAATCAGCAGACTTCTAGATGTTACTACTCTTCGGCTTAAACTGTGTTACAACTCTCTCTGGGATTTCTAATTATCTGCTGATGTAGACCTAACAAAATGTAAACTGGGTCAACAAGCACACACTCTGTCACTATGTGATGGAGTGCCAAAAGACTTCAATTGAATTGAATTGAATTCAGAGACAATTTTATAATAAATGTTCTAGAGATGTTTAAATATTTCATTCAAAATGATCTGCTACCAGAAATCTTAGCCAAATATCCCCTATTTGCTAACTAAGATAAGTAAATGATAAGTAATTGTCTCGCCAATTATATATATGTGCTGCTAATCTGTTGTATGGTGTTTATTATTCTTGTTTATCTGTATCTATTGCTACCCAGTCTCCCAATCTTTATGTACCCAATCTGAACATCTTTACCATTGTGTTCATTGCTGTCTTATATGTGCTGGCAATCTGCTGTATGGTGTCTATTAATCTTGTTAATTACCAATCAAGCTGTTCAATCTAATCAATTAGAGCTTTAATATAACAATGTGCTTTAATATACTTACTAAGCTCTCTCATCTCATTTTTCTCTTGTAATGTATTTATCATTTATCAATTCTGATAGAAATTACCTACTTAAAATTATCTGTTAGATTAAGGACCTGCCCGAAACGCTGTGCGTACTAGTGGCTTTACAAGATTGGAAAAACTGTCCTATTCAATGTATTCTCACAAACCCAATGTACCTTCTTGTATATAAATAAATAAATAAAATAAAATAAAAATAAAATAAAATATACGAGGGAATGATTAAGGGTCGAGGGACGAAATGCGCATTGCTGCCCTCACCCGTGACGTCACAGCGTCGTCGACGCCAGATCAACAGAGCGGCCATTTTGTCGTCAGTGCAGTCAGCGGACAGAGGACAAACGCTTCATGCAAATATTATCGTAAGTAAACACTTATATTTTATTATATTATTAGATTCTAGTGCTGGCTATAGTGCTAGTGTATGGAGAGGCAAGGCCGAGCAGTGCTGGTGTATGGAGAGGCAAGGCCGAGCAGTGCTGGTGTATGGAGAGGCAAGGCCGAGCAGTGCTGGTGTATGGAGAGGCAAGGCCGAGCAGTGCTGGTGTATGGAGAGGCAAGGCCGAGCAGTGCTGGTGTATGGAGAGGCAAGGCCGAGCAGTGCTGGTGTATGGAGAGGCAAGGCCGAGCAGTGCTGGTGTATGGAGAGGCAAGGCCGAGCAGTGCTGGTGTATGGAGAGGCAAGGCCGAGCAGTGCTGGTGTATGGAGAGGCAAGGCCGAGCAGTGCTGGTGTATGGAGAGGCAAGGCCGAGCAGTGCTGGTGTATGGAGAGGCAAGGCCGAGCAGTGCTGGTGTATGGAGAGGCAAGGCCGAGCAGTGCTGGTGTATGGAGAGGCAAGGCCGAGCAGTGCTGGTGTATGGAGAGGCAAGGCCGAGCAGTGCTAGTGTATGGAGAGTAATTTAAAAAAATGTTGTAACTTGAAAAATGCCATTCAGTACATTAAACAATTTAAATATTTTCAGGCAATCAATACAACCCTCTCATGTTGGCTAACCCTCTCTCATGTTGGTCAATAATTTAATGATTTTTTTATGGAGTATTCTTTGCTATGTTGATAGTGCTTGTTGTGTGTCTGCAGGTGCATTCAGTGTGTGTATGATGCCTGGTGTTAAAAAATTATTTCTTACTCGTTCATGCTCTCATTTAGACGTTTGGCCTCGACGAGGTTCAGTCTTATGACTGGTGTGTGGCACGTTTCTGTTGAAATGTAGTCTTTTTGAGACTACATTTCAAATATTACCTAACATACACGGTCTAATATATCTATCTGTGTGAAATAGATTAAATCCATTTATTTGATATTCAGCTAATAGTTCTCTATTTTCTACATTCATCCATGTTTTGGTAAGTGCAATAATATGTATTGTTTCATTGCAGATAAGAGATTCCAGATCGTTCCAGATTCCCGAAGTACTGAAACGCACACCATACAGGCTTGGTGGATCTAGGTGCAAGGTAAAATTATTTACATGTTTTTTTTATTTATATGCATATATATATATATATATATATATATATATATATATATATATATATATATATATAATAAATGTGTGTATATGTATTTGTGTGTAAATCACGGAAATTAACATGTGGTGAAAAATGTGACAGTGTCAGACCGCGAAAGAAGAATTGAACCAGGAATTTCCATAAGTACTTTCATATTTAAATAATACAACTTCAGGAGGAATGATTCCTTCTGAAGATGTATTATTGAAATATGAAAGTACTTAAGGAAATTTCTGTTTCAATTCTTCCTCAGTTGTCTAACACTGTCATACGTAATTACCCAAGTTTTGAAAGTGAACAAATTGTTTACAATGGTTTATAATTTAACAGTGTCAGACACAATTACATCTTGCTCATAAATACCATTATACTGTATACCTCGCTTGTTGTAACATATACACACATGAAGTGTATTATGTAGCATTATCTGTAATCTGATTTTCAGAGCTACTCATTACAAAATACTCTTTAAAAAAGTGCTTCTTAACAATAAAAGCATTTCAATATATCCATAATCATCTGTATCAAACCTTATTACAGGTAAAACCAGTAGGCATTCTACTGTATTTTATCAAACCCTTATTAGAATAATAGATCTTGTAATGATTTTGCAAAAATAGTGGCATTTACTATTTTTAAGATTATTAAAAGATTTACCAATATGGTGCATTTGGAAGACAAACCAAATTTTTCACTTTTATCAAAATAGAAAATATCTCAGAAACTCCGAAACTCGGAAAAATCCAGATGACAACTAATTCTTCACCTGCTACAGCAACAGGAATGTGTGTGTGTGTGTGTATATTTGTGTTGTTGAATATGACCGAAAGTGTAAGATTAATGATTCTAACACAAATCGTCTGAATATTTGTTTTTCTTCACTGTCGAGAGTAGTTAAAAAAATTTACTCCAGTATATTTTCACACTATATTTATGGTCTCTGTCCCTCTCCTTACTGCTGCTGCTGTTTCTAACATCTTTGATTCGCTTGTATGTTTGGGGGTTTGGCCTCTTGCTATATATTGATTCCATTTGTGTGTGTTTGGGTCTCTGGCCCTCTCGCAATTTCTGTTGAACAAACCCCCTTTTCCTAGTTCTGCATCTCTCCTTTGGTATAAATTTTGTTGTGCCCTATCATATATTTCACAAACTTGACATACATCTCATTACTTCATGTCCTATCAGCAAGTGTTTCTGTCAAATTCTTTAAGGAAAGTTTATCATCCTGATTGCAGATCTCTAGTGCTATTATGTCAACTTCTTGTGGATTCGCAATCATTATTTAATTTACCTTTAGGTGTTCTATCACCAGCACAGCAACACTGTACCTCTCCCAACCAGTTTAAGATAAAAACTAAGTACTAACTAATTAACTCAATGTAACCTATCTCACCCGTAAAATGTCAACCATGTCTTCTATTTTAAACAATGCTGTTTTGTTGACCAAATTGTATTTTTGCTTATTTTTGCAATGTTTCCCCCCTTTTTTTCCATTCTTTTTTTTAACACAATTTATACTTTAATCTCAATTAGTATTAAGTTTTAGTCTTGGTGTTTTTCCTGCCCGAAACTCTTTGCATAATAGTGGCTTTAGGCATTGTATGTACTAGCTCTATCTATAAATCCATCAACTTTTGTATCTTACCTTGTATGTATGTACCTTACCTGAATAAGAATTTATTTATTACTATCGCCTTTCCTTATTTTTCTGTCTCGTCTCCAAACTGAGTAGCCCCTTGAGAATATGACCTCATTTAAATATCATCTTTCAAGTTTTGTCTCCATGAGTGCAACAATGTCTGGTATCTGCAGCTGTATTACATGACTTAACTACGTATCTTTGATCTCGCTCAATCT